>CM053028.1:45227219-45234719 GCA_028564925.1 Lithobates sylvaticus | reverse complement strand
GCGCTCTCTATTTATTCTGCTTCTCTCTCTCTCTTTTTTCTTCTCTCTTCCTCTCTCTTTTCTTGTCTCTATCTCTCCCTCTCCTCTCTCTCGTCTTTTTTTTGTTCTTTCTTTTTTCTTTCTCTCGTCTCTTTTTTTCTCTCTCTCTCTTTTTTCTGTCTCTCTCTCTCACTCTTCTCTCTCACTCTCTCTCTCACTGCTCTTTCTCAGTCTCTCTCTCACTCTCTCTCTTGCTGTTTTTTTTTTTATTTTTTTCTTTTCTTTCTCTTGCTCCTCGTCCTCTATCTTCTCGTTTTTTCTCTCTCGGCTCTATTGTCTTCTCTCTTTTTTTTCTCTCTCTTGTTTTTTCCTCTTGTTCGTTGCCTCTTCTCTTTTTTTTGTTTCTCTCTCTTTCCCTCTTTATATTTTTTTTTTTTCTGTTTTTCATTTTTTTTTTTCTTGTCCATCCCTCTGCTTACTGGTTTTTTTTTCTTCTCTCTTCTTCGCCTTTGCTCTATGTCTTTTTGCTGCTCTTCTCTCTTTTGTTCTCTGCGTCTTCTCTCTTTTTTCCTCTATCTATCTCTCCTATTCTTCTGCTCTTCTTCTCTCTTCGGTCTCCTCGTCTTGTTTTTCACTCGCTCTCTCGCTGCTCTCTGTTTATCTTCGTCTGTTCTCTCTCGTCCCTTACGTCTTGCTCTTCTCTCGCTTCTTCTCTCTCCTATCTCCTCGCTCTTTCTCTCTCTGCTCTCTCTCTTTCTCTCTCTCTCTCTCTGCTCTCTCTCTCTCTCTCTATCTCTCTCTCTCTGCCTCTCTTCTCTCTCTCTCTTCTCTCTCTCTTATCTCTCATCGTTGTCTTTCTTTCTCTCTGTTTTTCTCTCTCCTCACTTCCCCCTCAAAAATTCTCCCACGCTCTCACTCTGAAACCCCCCCTCACATCCCAGGTACCTCAATCCTCACACCCGCAATACACAGAACAGGCATCACCTGCCATCCTGCCAAACCAATACTTACATAGAGATTCACTCCACATCTCGAACCACCCCACTACCAAAGTATTCCCACACGATCTGTCTCCTCTCCCCTGAGAGAACCGGGATTTGTGTGGTTACACATATAGATCTTGGTTCTCGCTCTGTCACGAGCAATCGCCCTTAACCACTTCAGCCCCGGACCAATTGTCAGCTTAAGGACCAGAGGTCTTTTTTCAATTTCGCACTGCACTACTTTAACTGGTAATTGTGCGGTCATGCAATTTTGTAACGAAACGAAATTTGCGTCCTTTTCTTCCCACAAATAGAGCTTTCTTTTGATGGTATTTGATTGCCTCTGTGATTTTTATTTTTTTGCGATATAAACGGAAAAAGAGCGAAAATTTTGAAAAAAAAAAGAGATTTTCTACTTTTTGTTATAAGAAAAATCTAATAAACTCAATTTTAGTCAAACATTTGGGCCAAAATGTATTCAGCCACATGTCTTTAGTAAAAAAAATGCCAATAAGCGTATATTGATTGGTTTGCGCAAAAGTTATAGCGTCTACAAACTAGAGTACATTTTCTGGAATTTACACCGCTTTTAATTTATGACTGCCTATTTCATTTCTTGAGGTGCTAAAATGGCAGAGAAGTACAAAACCCCCCCAAATGACCCCATTTTGGAAAGTAGACACCCCAAGCTATTTGCTGAGAGGCATGTTGAGCCCATTGAATATTTTTTTTTTTAGTCCCAAGTGATTGAATAAAGACAAAAATAAAAAATAATTTTTTTTTTCTTCAAAAAGTTGTCACTAAATGATATATTGCTCACACATGCCATAGTTATATGTGGAATTGCACCCCAAAATACATTTTGCTGCTTCTCCTGAGTATGGGGATACCACATGTGTGGGACTTTTTGGGAGCGTAGCCGCGTACGGGGCCCCGAAACCCAAGCACCGCCTTCAGGATTTCTAAGGGTGCAAATTTTTGATTTCACTCCTCACTACCTATCACAGTTTCGAAGGCCATAAAATGCCAAAATAGCACAAAACCCCCCCAAATGACCCCATTTTGGAAAGTAGACACCCCAAGCTATTTGTTGAGAGGCATGGTGAGTATTTTACAGCTCTCATTTGTTTTTGAAAATGAAGAAAGTAAAGAAAAAAAATTTTTTTTTTTTTTTTTTTTTCAATTTTCAAAACTTTGTGACAAAAAGCGACATCTGCAAAATACTCACAATACCTCTCAGCAAATAGCTTGGGGTGTCTACTTTCCAAAATGGGGTCATTTTGGGGGGTTTTATGCCATCTGGGCATTCCATGGCCTCCGAAACTGTGATTGGCAGTGAGAAGTGAAATAAAAAAATTACTCCCTTAGAAAGCCTGAAGGCGGTGCTTGGTTTTTGGGGTTCCGTACGCAGCTAGGCTCCCAAAAAGTCCCACACATGTGGTATCCCCGTACTCAAGAGAAGCAACAGAATGTATTTTGGGGTGTATTTCCACATATGCCCATGACATGTTTGAGCAATATATCATTTAGTGACAACTTTTTGTAAAAAAAATATATATATTTTTTTTTTTTCATTATTCAATCTCTTGGGACAAAAAAAAAAAATATTTAATGGGCTCAACATTGCTCTCAGCAAATAGCTTGGGGTGTCTACTTTCCAAAATGGGGTCATTTGGGGGGGGTTTGAACTGTCCTGCCATTTTATGCACAACATTTAGAAGCCTATGTCACACGTCACCCACTCTTCTAACCACTTGAAGACAAAGCCCTTTCTGACACTTTTTGTTTACATGAAAACATATTTTTTTTTTTTGCAAGAAAATTACGTTGAACCCCCAAACACTATATATATTGTTAAAGCAAAGGCCCTACAGATTAAAATGGTGGGTGTTGCATTTTTTTTTTCCACACAGTATTTGCGCAGCGATTTTTCAAACGCATTTTTTGTGGAAAAAATACACTTTTTTTTATTTTAATGCACTAAAACACACTATATTGCTCAAATTTTTGATGAAATAAAAAATATGATCTTAGGCCGAGTACATGGATACCAAACACGACATGCTTTAAAATTGCGCACAAACACGCAGTGGCGACAAACTACATACATTTTTAAAAGCCTTTAAAAGCCTTTACATGATACCACATTAGATTCACGGAGGAGGTCTACTGCTAAAATTACTGCCCTCGATCTGACCTTCGCGGTGATACCTCACATGCATGCTGCAATTGCTGTTTACATATGACGCCAGACCAACGCTTGTGTACGCCTTTGCGCAAGAGAAGGGGGGGCAGGGGTGCTTTTTTTTTTTTTTTTTTTAGTTTTTTTTTTTTTATTTATTTAGCTTTTTTATTCTATTTTTAAACTGTTCCTTCCATTTTTTTTCTTTGTTATGATTTTTATTGTTATCTCAGGGAATGTAAATATCCCCTATGATAGCAATAGGCAGTGACAGGTACTCTTTTTTTGAAAAAATTGGGGTCTATTAGACCCTAGATCTTTCCTCTGCCCTCAAAGCATCTGACCACACCAAGATTGGTGTGATAAAATGCTTTCCCAATTTCCCAATGGCGCGGTTTATATCCGGGAGGGGGACATTCCCTCCCACTGCTTGTAAAAGCAGTCTAGAGGCTAATTACCCGCTAGAATTGCTTTTACATGAAAGCCGATCACTGGCTGAAAAGAATGATACCAAGATGATACCTAAACCTGCAGGCATCATTCTGGTATAACCATTCAAAGTCCAGCAACATACTGGACATATATTGTAATCTTTTTTTTTTTTGCATGCAGCCTCTTGGCTGAACGAAAAAAAGAGATTGATTGGTGGGTATGCCCACCATTAGAATACCTCCCTTCATCCACCCACTTCTAATGATGGGCATACATGCACCATTTATATATGCCGATGCATGGGGGCATCCTCCCGCAAAAGTTATGCCGTGTACACACGGTCGGAATTTCGACCGTATGTACGTGGCATTAGGAGCCAATCGCTCCTCCGCCCCCCCTGCTGCCCCCATGCTTCGGCACATATGCTCTTTTTTTTTAACTGTGGTGGTGAAATCACCTCCTACAGCGTTGGAGTCGCGGCTTTATGTATCGTGGGAGCAAACGCTGTTGCTGTCAAGATAAATAAATCCGCGCTGCAACTGAATGGCGCACCTGAAAACAAAAAAATGCTTAACACTAAAACACAGTAAACAAAATTACATACCTGAAAAGCAAGCATGATAAAACATGATAAAACATAATAAAACATTGCAGAATAGAATGGAGTAAAAAAAGAGCAACAATAGAGAGAGAGAGAGAACAATAAAACGACAACTATTTTTGTTTTTTTTATTTTTTTGAGATTCACAGGTAAAAAAGCTCCTGACTGTTAGCGACTGAATCAAAACGCTACCACAAAAAAAAATGTTAGCGATCGCAGGGATCAGGCCTGACTCTGCGAACGCTGCAGTTATGTGTGCTTAGTGTTTTGTAAGTGACAGTGATCGATCGATACTGCACTTGGGTGGGCTGGGCTGGGCTGGGCGGAGGGGGAAAACGCAGGTGCTAGCAGGTATCTGGGCTGATCCCGCTAACAATGCGTTTTTTTGGAACCCTAAACTGCTGGGACGCTAGTATAGATCTGATCAGATCAGATATTGATCTGTTCAGATACTATACCACTAAGGGAGGTGTATGCTTTGCGCGTGGGTGTTTGCGGTACTGGCACTAACCTGGGGCGACGCAGACCTTATTTGACCCTAAAACCTAATTGATATCACCCGCCGGGCGATCAGGGGGTTAAACCGTTATTGGGTAATAAATGGCGGGTGCCCTGACAGTATAAAAAACAAGCTAACTAACCAGCGTCACCCGTAACAGTAATACAAAAAAAAAAACTGGTTACCTAGCGACACTAATGCAGCGATCAGAAAAACGATCGCTTAGTGACACTGGCAAAAGGGGGTGAAAGGGTTAACTAGGGGCAATCAGGGGGTTAAACCTTTATTAGGTAATATATGGGGGTACCTGACGCTATATAAAAACCTGACGGGGAACCTAAATAACGAAATAACTAACTGGCTAACCAGCGTCACCAGTGACATTTTATACGGTGATCACTGGTGAAAGGGTTAACTCTAGGGGCAATCAGGGGGTTAAAACCTTTATTTAGGTTGTAATATGGGGGTACCTGACCTATAAACCTATTTATGAACCTATATAAACATGGCGGTTAACCTAAAAAAAAACTGGTTACCTAGCGACACTAATGCAGCGATCAGAAAAACGATCGCTTAGTGACACTGGCAAAAGGGGGTGAAAGGGTTAACTAGGGGCAATCAGGGGGTTAAACCTTTATTAGGTAATATATGGGGGTACCTGACGCTATATAAAAACCTGACGGGGAACCTAAATAACGAAATAACTAACTGGCTAACCAGCGTCACCAGTGACAGTTATACGGTGATTACTGGTGAAAGGGTTAACTCTAGGGGCAATCAGGGGGTTAAAACCTTTATTTAGGTTGTAATATGGGGGTACCTGACCTATAAAACTATTTATGAACCTATATAAAACATGGCGGTTAAAATAAAAAAAAAATGGTTACCTAGCGACACAATGCAGCGATCAGAAAAACGATCGCTTAGTGACACTGGCAAAAGGGGGTGAAGGGGTTAACTAGGGGCAATCAGGGGGTTAAACCTTTATTAGGGGGGGGTAGGGGGCTACCTAGGACCTAAAACTAACTGCCCTGACAGTTATTACAGTCACACTGACACTAAATGCAGTGATCAGTAAATAAATGATCACTGCAATTAGTGACACTGTGACTGGGGGGGGAGGGGGTGATCTGGGGGGTGATCTGGGGGTGACAGGGGGGTGGATTGTGTGCCTATGTGTACTGGTGTCAGTGTACTGTTTGTGCACTAACCTTTACATCTTCTCTGCTCGGCGTTCCGGTCACATAGACCGGCGCACCGAGCGTGACATCACTTCCGCCTTCCTGTCTATACAATAGACAGGAAGGGGAAGCTTTTCATTCGCCAGGAGCGATCGCGAGGGGGTGGCCAGAAACCACTGGCCGTCCCCTCGTCCCGGATCGCTCCTGAAGCGATGCCGACCGTCCCCGCCGGCGGAGGGGGGTCCGATCGGACCCCCCAACCGCCTGAAGAATGGCACGTACAGGTACGTGGTTCTGCCTGTACGTGCCATTCTGCCGACGTATATCTACATGGGGCGGTCGGCAAGTGGTTAAAAAAGACACTGCAACTCCCAGTGCACACTGACGCGTTTCGTCAGTTGACTAAATGAAATGCATCAATATACTGATTTTTTATTAGTTTAGGTATTTAAATTATTTAAACTTTAACCACGTACCTGTACGTTATTTCGTGCAATTAGCCTATGATAGGACAAAGAGGAAGCAAATCAGCGGGTCCGGCAGACCCAATCTCCGCCGGCAACTCACGACCGTTTCAGAGAAAGGCAGAACGACGTCTGCCTATGTAAACAAGGCAGATCGCCATTCTGACAGGGGAGAAGATGGAGATTTTGTATTTCTGCTAAGCAGGAACACTGATCTCTCTCTTCCCCCAGTCAGAGCAACCCCCACACCGTTAGCAAGCACCCCCAGTTAACACATTTAACCCTTTGATCACCCCTGATGTTAACCCCTTCCCTGCCAGTGTTATTAATACAGTGACAGTGCTTTTTTTTTTTTTTTTTAGCACTGATCACTGTATTGGTGTCACTGGTCCCCAAAAAATGGTCACTTAGTGTGAGATTTGTCCGCCGCAATGTCACAGTCCTGCTAAAAAAAAAAAATTGCTGACTGCCGCCATTGCTAATAAAAACAAAAAAAAAAATTCCATTAATCTATCCCATAGTTTGTAGACCCTATAACTTTTGCACAAACCAATAAGTATACGCTTATTGGAATTTTTTTTTACCAAAAATATGTAGAATACATATTGGCCTAAACTGATGAAGAAATTCGATTTTTTTTAATTGTTTTATTGGATGCGTTTTATAGCAGGGAAAAAAAAAATTGTGTTTTTTTTTCAAAATTGCGCCTTTTTTGTTGTTAATAGTGCAAAAAAAAAAAAAAAAAAAAACTGCAGAGGTGATCAAATGCCACCAAATGAAAGCTCTGTTTGGGGGGGCGACATCAATTTTATTTGGGTACAGCGTCGTACGACCGTGCAATTGTCAGTTAAAATAACGCAGTGCTCTTTCGCAGAAAATTACCTGGCCATTAAGGGAGGTAAAACTTCCGGGGGCTGAAGTGGTTAAAAACTCCTACACATTGTCTATTTTTGTCAATATCTGCATCACCACTATTGTGGCCCCCACCCGTCTCCATGCCATTGCCAGGCGGAAGCAACGTTTTTTTTTTAAATGACATTTTTTTTATTGCATTGTAGTGTAAATATGAGATCTGAGGTCTTTTTGACCCCCCAGGTCTCATATTTAAGAGGACCTGTCATGCTTTTTCTCTATTACAAGGGATGTTTACATTCCTTGTAATAGGAATAAAAGTGACAT
>CM053028.1:45174719-45222219 GCA_028564925.1 Lithobates sylvaticus | reverse complement strand
CCAGATTAGAGTTTGCCAAACAACATCGAAAAAAAGCCTTCACAGTTCTGGAACAACATCCTATGGACAGATGAGACCAAGATCAACTTGTACCAGAGTGATGGGAAGAGAAGAGTATGGAGAAGGAAAGGAACTGCTCATGATCCAAAGCATACCACCTCATCGGTGAAGCATGGTGGTGGTAGTGTCATGGCGTGGGCATGTATGGCTGCCAATGGAACGGGTTCTCTTGTATTTATTGATGATGTGACTGCTGACAAAAGTAGCAGGATGAATTCTGAAGTATTTCGGGCAATATTATCTGCTCACATTCCGCGAAATGCTTCAGAACTCATTGGACGGCACTTCACAGTGCAGATGGACAATGACCCGAAGCATACTGAGAAAAATACCAAAGAATTTAAGGGAAAGAAGTGGAATATTATGCAATGGCCAAGTCAATCACCTGACCTGAATCCGATTGAGCATGCATTTCACTTGCTGAAGACAAAACTGAAGGGAAAATGCCCCAAGAACAAGCAGGAACTGAAGTTGCAGTAGAGGCCTGGCAGAGCATCACCAGGGATGAAACCCAGCATCTGGAGATGTCTATGCGTTCCAGACTTCAGGCTGTAATTGACTGCAAAGGATTTGCAACCAAGTTTTAAAAAGTGAAAGTTTGAAGGATGATTGTTAATCTGTCCCATTACTTTTGGTCCCTTAAAAAGTAGGAGGCACATATAGAAACTGTTTTAATTCCTACACCGTTCACTTGATGTGGATGTAAATACCCTCAAATTAAAGCTGAAAGTCTGCAGCTAAAGTACATCTTGGTCATTTCAAATCCATTGTGGTGGTGTATAGAGCCAAAAAGATTAGCATTGTATCAATGTCCCAATACTTATGGACCTGACTGTATAGATTACACACACACACACACACACACACACACACACACAGTATCTCACAAAAGTGAGTACACCCCTCACATTTTTGTAAATATTTTATTATATCTTTTCATGTGAACACTGAAGAAATGACACTTTGCTACAATGTAAAGTAGTGAGTGTACAGCTTGTATAACAGTGTAAATTTGCTGTCCCCTCAAAATAACTCAACACACAGCCATTAATGTCTAAACCGCTGGCAACAAAAGTGAGTACACCCCCAAGTGAAAATGTCCAAATTGGGCCCACAGTGTCAATATTGTGTGTGGCCACCATTAATTTCCAGCACTGCCTTAACCCTCTTGGGCATGGAGTTCACCAGAGCTTCACAGGTTGCCACTGGAGTCCTCTTCCACTCCTCCATGACGACATCACAGATGGTGGATGTTAGAGACCTTGCCCTCCTCCACCTTCCGTTAGAGGATGCCCCACAGATGCTCAATAGGGTTTAGGTCTGGAGACATGCTTGGCCAGTCCATCACCTTTACCCTCAGCTTCTTTAGCAAGGCAGTGGTCGTCTTGGAGGCGTGTTTGGGGTCGCTACGCCAGAATACTGCCGGTGGCCCAGTCTCCGAAGGGAGAGGATCATGCTCCGCTTCAGTATGTTGCAGTACATGTTGCCTCAATCCCCAGCGCCGGCAGCACTCATGCAGCCCCAGACCATGACACTCCCACCACCATGCTTGACTGTTGGAAAGACACACTTTTCCTTGTACTTCTCACCTGGTTGTGGTCACACACGCTTGACACCATCTGAACCAAATAAGTTTATCTTGGTCTCATTAGACCACAGGAAATAGTTCTAGTAATACATGTCCTTAGTCTGCTTGTCTTCAGCAAACTGTTTGCAGGCTTTTTTGAGCATCATCTTTAGAAGAGGCTTCCTTCTGGGACAACAGCCATGCAGACCAATTTGATGCAGTGTGCAGCGTATGGTCTGAGCACTGACAGGCTGACCCCCTCACCCCTTCAACCTCTGCAGCAATGCTGGCAGCACTCATCTATACATCTATTTTCCAAAGACAACCTCTGCATGACGCTGAGCACGTGCACTCAACTTCTTTTGTTGACCACGGCGAGGCCTGTTCTGAGTTTTCAGATCCACAGAGAGTTCTTTGCCATGAGGTGCCACATTGAACTTCCAGTGACCAGTATGAGAGAGTGAGAGTGATAACTCCAAATTTAACACACCTGTTCCCCTTTCACACCTGAGACCTTGTAACACTAACAAGTCACTTGCCACCAGGGAGGGAAAGTGAATTGGGCCCAATTTAGAAATTTTCACTTAGGGGTGTACTCACTTTTGTTGCCAGCAGTTTAAACATGAATGGCTGTGTGTTAAGTTATTTTGAGGGGACAGCAAATTTACACTGGTATACAAGCTGTACACTCCCTACATTACATTTACAAAGTGTAATTTCATCAGTGTTGTCACATGAAAAGATACCATGCAGGATAAAGCAACAGGTTCACTTTAATGTTCGCCCCTCCTGAAGCCAATCATCAGTTTCCCCTCACTGCTCTGCAGCTGAGTTTGGCCAAAGTGAGCAAAGACCAGAAGTCTGACATTTGGTTCAGGCCGTCCATACACTATTCAAATCTCAGCCGGCTCAGCAGGAACTTGCTGAGATTTGAGCCAATAATGAGCAGGCTGAATGTACCAAATTGCTCAAATCGGTCAACTTGGGTGAAAACAGCCTGCCAGATTCTCTTGCGATTATCACTAGCGACTACTATAGTGTTTATCGGCACGGTCTGTGTTAAAGTGGTGTTGTCACCCAAAAAAAATATTTGGCTTAAAAATCATAAAAAAAAACTCTAAATGCCTGTTGCTAGGGGGGTCCCTCGTAGTCTGCCACCTTCATTGCCCGGGCAATGACGTCACTTCCCCTAGGCACCACACAGTCATCTGGGACCTGACATGTGTCCCAGATGAGTGAGCGTCGAATCACGGCGCCGCTCGCGCATGCCACAGCCGGGTGCCCACATTAAGAATTCCGGCGCCGCGAGCGGAGCGGGGAACGATGGGGGGTCTCGTTCCCCCGCATCGCTGAACCCAGGGACAGATAAGTGTCCGATTATTAAAAGTCAGCAGCTGCAGTATTTGTAGCTGTTGACTTTTAATTTTTTTTATTTTTATTTTTTTGTGGGCACTCCTCTTTAATGAGGGAATCAAGCAAATTTCTTTCCTGCAACCCGTGGCTGCAGGAAAGAAATTTGCACGTTTATGGCCAGCCTTAGACAGGGCTGAAGTTTCTCTCCTTGCCTCATGTGATGGTACTGGTGCTAAACAATCGAGCAAACACCACATCTGAGGAGCTGCACTAGATTCCATTTTTGTTTTTGGGTTTAATACCAATTTAAGATGTCCATAGATATTAAATGACAAATATCACAAGTCTTTCAATCTTGCCAAAAAACAGCCAGGTCCAGTAAAAATGTAACGTCTATGGGGCACCCTCAGACACCTCTAGTTTGAGGTTGCCGTGGCCGTCGGTAACGGCGGAGGCGATCCAGACCTGTCCCTGGCCTGACATGGAGACGAGTGAGGGGAAGATGGACCCCGCCCGTCTCCAAGTCATTGCAGGGCAGAAGCGACGTCAAAGCGTCACTTCCGCCCGTAGCTCTTAAAAGGGACATTTTATTTTTATTCTTTTCAAATTTATTATTTTATTTTTTTTTTTAATATGAGATCTGAGGTCTTTTTGACCCCATATCTCATATTTAAGAGGACCTGTCATGCTTTTTTCTATTACAAGGGATTTTTACATTCCTTGTAATAGGAATAAAAGTGACACCATTTTTTTATTTTTTTTGTTAAAAGAACAGTGAAAAAATTTAAAAAAAGTTTAATGAAAAGTTAAAATAAAAAAGAAAAAAATACATTTTAAAAAACGCACCCCGTCCGCCGAGCACACGTGCAGAAGCGAATGCATACATGAGTAGCGCCCGCATATAAAAGCAGTGTTAAAACCACACATGTGAGGTATTGTCGCAATTGGTATAGCGAGAGCAATAATTCTAGCCCTAGATCTCCTCTTTAACCGCTTCAATACAGGGCTTTTAAACACCCTTCCTTACCAGAGCACTTTTTGCGATTCGGCACTGCGTCGCTTTAGCTAACAATTGCGCGGTCGTGCGACGTTACACCCAAACAAAATTGACGTCCTTTTTTTCCCACAAATAGAGCTTTCTTTTGGTGGTATTTGATCGCCCCTGCGGTTTTTATTTTTTGCGCTATAAACAAAAGAAGAGCGACAATTTTGAAAAAAAACACAATATTTTTTACTTTTTGCTATAATAAATATCCCATTTTTTAAAAAAAAACAATTTTTTTCCTCAGTTTAGGCCGATACGTATTCTTCTACATATTTTTGGTAAAAAAAATCGCAATAAGCGTATATTGATCGGTTTGCGCAAAAGTTATAGCGTCTACAAAATAGGGGATAGATTTATTGAATTTTTTTTTTTTTTTTTTTTTTGTACTAGTAATGGCGGCGATTTGCGATTTTTTTTTCGTGACTGCGACATTGCGGCGGACACTTCGGACACTTTTGACACATTTTTGGAACCATTCACATTTACAGCGATCGTTGCTATAAAATTGCAATGATTACTGTGTAAATGTGACTGTCAGGAAGGGGTTAACACTAGAGGGCGCTGGAGGGGTTAATGTGTGTCCCTAATAGGAGTGATTCTAACTGTAGGGGGAGGGGACTTAAGGGGAGGAGACCGATCATGTGATCCTCTGTACTAGGATCACATGATCGGTCTCCTCCCCGCTGACAGGACGTGGAGCTGTGTGTTTACACACACAGCTCCACGGTCCCGCCCGGTCCCGTTGTTTTAACGGGCAATCGCGGGTGCTCGCACCGGGTCCCAAGCGCTGCCGCCGGCGGCGCGCGCGCGCCCCCCAGGCGGCCGGGAATCCGAGGACGTCATATGACGCCCACCCAGGATGGTAGATCCACCTTGTGGGCGTCATATGACTATGGGCGGGTATTGAACTGGTTAACGCAAAACATGCAACCTGTAGATTTTTTTTAAACGTTGCAGAGATTTTAAAGGGTAAAAGTTTGTTGCCATTCCACAAGCGGACGCAATTTTGAAGCGTGACATGTTGGGTACCCATTTACTCGGTGTAACATTATCTTTCACAATATAAAAAAAAAATTGGGCTAACTTTACGGTTGTCTTATTTTTTAATTAAAAAAAAATTTTTTCCCAAAAAAGTGAGCTTGTAAGACTGCTGCGCAAATACGGTGTAACAAAAAGTATTGCAATGACTGCCATTTTATTCTCTAGGGTGTTAGAATAAAAAAAAATATATATAATGTTTGGGGGGTTCTAAGTAAAGGGAAGGAGATGGGAAGGAAAACAGGCAGGGGAAGCTCCATTAGCATGGGTGGTTGTCTTGTCATACCAACGGCCACCACAAGAGGGCGCCAAATTCAAGAAGGAACCATAGGACTGCAGAAGGCCGCAAAGCCACGGCCTCAATTACCGGCGCGGCCCAACGCGATCGTGCCGGGGGGGGGGGGGGGGATGGTGTCGCACGGAGCCTGCATACCCCAGCTGTGTCGCCCCAGGTGGCTAATTCTAGTCTCAAATGCGACCTGGCTCCCGGGGTTTGTCGAGCCCTGTGCTAAGGGTCATACCCAAAGACAGCTGGTCATGGAAGGTCTGACTGGGCCTGCACATGCAACCATCGTCAACTGTCTAAGGCATCCCCCTGTGCTTTGTTAAATATAGACATTTTCACAAAGTAGCAACAGAAATAATTACCTCCACACCATTTTAAACAACAAAAAGTAAATTGTGAAAACGACCTAGTTTTTCACGACCTTGCTAGGCAAACACAATTACCGGGGATTCATCCAAGAAAGCTACATGTCAATACAATTAACATATAATTGATCAATTAACCTCTCTCCAATTATCCCTCCAGCGACGCACTTTGATAGGTATTGCCATGAAAAACGGTAATTACCTGAGATGTAATTATTACCGCACTTTTATCTATAGCCCTGCAAATTAACCTATTTCTAATTATCAGCAGGACAATGTACTCAGACATTTTACTTCTTCTTCTATTTGTCATCGTTATAAATGTAATATACTGGCTGAATAGTGGATGTGCCTCTGAATTCTACTCTAAAGAAGGAAATATCTAGGCGGTAAAGTTATACCTAAAGTGCAGATATTTATGCATTTTTTTAGGATTATTATTATGATGATTATTATAGTGAACCTGTCTTCAAGAAAACATTACCGTATATACTCGAGTGTAAGCCGAGGCACCTAATTTTACCACAAAAAACTGGGAAAACTTATTGACTCGAGTATAAGCCTAGGGTGAGAAATCCACAGCTACTGTAAGTGGAAAAGAGGGTCAACAATGTCCATTTGCAGCCTCACTGTGCCCATTCGCAGCCATAGGTCCCCCCGAACTTCAAACTTGGTAGTTAAGGGTTCCTAAATGCCCCCTAGCTGCAGCCAAAAATTGGGGTCTCTGGACCCAAAGGGTCCCAAAATGACATTGCTGCAGATGGACACAGTTGACCGAATTGGGGCCCTGGATCTCGGGGTCACTTGGTGCTAGGAACCCCAAATTTGGTATGCAAACCCAAAGTCGGGTTGGAAAATGTCATTCTCTGTGCTTGACTCGAGTATAAGCCGAGGAGGGCATTTTCAGCACAGTGGATCTAGCACTATAACATATCCAAATTTGGCGCTCGTATCACCAAGTGGCGCCGAGATAAGGGCCCCAAAGTCGGGTCGGAAAATGTTAAGCACTTATGCAGCAGAGAATTACATTTTCTCACGTATATCGGGGCCACTTGGTGCTAGGAACCCCAAATTTGGTATGCAAACCCAAAGTCGGGTTGGAAAATGTCATTCTCTGTGCTTGACTCGAGTATAAGCCGAGGAGGGCATTTTCAGCACAAAAAAAAAATGTGCTGAAAAACTCAGCTTATACTTGAGTATATACGGTAAATTTAAGCTATAAAGAACGCTATTTTAATTGATTATAAAACCTTGTCTAAACCACTGACTCTTCTAACCCAACACCATGTTCTTTACTGTAATCCCTTTACATTCAGGTGGTTGGTGACAGCCACTTCCCCCCCAACAAACTACTTGCTGTCAATAACAACTCACATATCTATGCGCTTCAGAACAGATTTCTTGACCATGAGAATGCAAATACAACAGATGCTGTGATAAAAGCATCAGTAGTCAGCGGATTTAATGTACCTGAGGACAGCAAACCACCAAGTGATCTGGTCCAGATTCCTGTGTACCAAGAGGGGTGAGCAGAACCATCTATGCTTATCTCAACACTGACACACTTAATGCAATAGAAACTGCTCCTAGTTTAGCAGCCCATTAGCTATACATTATATACTCTTAAAAGGGACAGCTACCCCTGCACCACCTTACAGAAGGGCCCCAAAGAAAGCTGGATAATTTATTTTTTTTTGGTCAACACAGCAGGGCTGAACAAAAAAAAAACTGGCAACTCAGGAGGACCCACCATACTATCTGACGTTGGTACAGCAATCTTTTCTGCTGTTCTACTGTATTCTGACAAAGGGGTGCCCCCCCACCAGAACACTCTTGGTCAGCGTTTTCAGCCAATGGGACCTGTTCGGCAGACCTTTTTCAGTCATGCCCCTTCGACAGAAGCCAGCCGAATGGCCAGTTTTAGTCGGACTAACTGCAGTACAAATGGGCCGAATATCGGACAGTTTCTTTTGAGCTGGCCGATGCCGTACAACATTTGGCCCATGCTTACTAGGCTTTACACTGACAATTACGCATCAGGTACTAGCAGCCACCTCCAGGGGTACCACTTTGTCAGGAACACATACACCTACCAACAATTGGGGCTATACGACCGGTGACTGATTTTATTAAAAGTCAGCAGCTACACTTTTTGTAGCTGCTGACTTTTAATAAACTTAACAACCAGTGGAACTCCTAAACTAACTCTAAGTAACACAGGAGTGTCAGTGGAGACCGAGTAGCCTAAAGAATTGTGGCAAAACGGGGTAACCCATCATATCCAGTGGCTCCTGCAGGGGTAAGTACAAGATGCTTATTCTTAAAGGGGGGAGTTCATGCTGTCAGAATACAATAGCGCAGAGGGGGAGATTCCTACTTCAACATTGCTTGTCTGGAGGTGGGAAACCAATTCAAACCACTAGTCGGAAAAAAAAAAAAAACACGGTGTATACCCAGATTTACTAATTATTAAACCATTCTGATTGCAGTGGCGGTCACTTCTACCTGTCTACTTATTATCTAATTATTCTTTTATCAAATGCTTAGATTAACCATCTTATTTTGGTGGTATTTGATCACCACTGGGTTTATTATTTTGTGCAATATAAACGAAAAAAAAAAAAAAAAAGACATATGTGTTTGAAAAAATCGTTTTTTTTACATTCTGCTATAAAACCTAAATCTAAAACCTAATAAAAAAATGAAAAAAAAAAAATAAAATTTCTTCATAAAATATATTCCGTTACATGTTTTTGATAAACAAATTCCCAATAAGTGTACAGGCGGTCCCCTAGTTACAAACATCCGACTTAAAAACGGAGGGAGACAACAGGAAGTGAGATGAAATCTACCTCAAGGAATTCAAATGCACTCCTGTAAGAGTTATTATGGGAAAAAGGTGTCTCCACTGATGCTTTATCACCAGTCCTGGTTTCCAGAACAAACCAAAAATTTCAAAATCCAATTGGCATTGGGACAGAAAGTGAGGTGAAGTCTTCTGAACAGGGGAACAGAAAGCAAATCAAATTTTTCTACTACTAATGGCAGCGATCAGCGACTTATAAATGGGACTGCGATAGTGCGGTGGTCAATCTGACACCGACGAGTGGGGGAAAACCGACTGCCACTGACATCTCCAGTGGCATTACTACTAAACACTGCCATTGTACTAATGACACTTGATGGAAAGGGTTGACATCTAGGGTGATCAATGGGGTTAAAAATGTGCCTAACTATGTGTTATGTGTGTAAAGTGTGCTGCTTTTACTAAAGATCTGGCACAAGAGTGGCACATAATATTGTGAAGTGGAAGGAAAATTATAAATGTTTTTCAAATTTAAAAAAAAAAAAAATATGTGAAAAGTGTGGTGTGCATTTGTATTCAGCCCCCCTTCTCTCTGATACCCTTAACTAAAATCTAGTGGAACCAATTGCTTTCAGAAGTTACCTAATTAGTAAATAGAGTCCACCTGTGTGTAAATTAATCTCAGTATAAATACAGCTGTTCTGTGAAGCCCTCAGAGGTTTGTTAGAGAACCTTAAAGTGGAAGTAAACCCTCCTATCGTTTTCAGCCAAGGAAGCTGCCATCTTGGCCTCTGTTCAATCTTCAACTGCCAGATGCTGCACATGTGATCAGTAGTTATGACACCAGCCATTGGATGGTTTGACATTTTGGTTGAAAGCATAGTCAATGTGACAGGTAGCATTTCGGGCATGCCATTTTTTTTTTTTTTTTTTTTTAACTAAAATAAAGGGTTTACTTCCGCTTTAATAAAATATCACAAGCTTTGACCATCTCACAAAAGCGGGGTTAGGTTATAAAAAAATCTCCCAAGCTTTGAACATCTCACAGAGCACAGTTCAATCCATCATCTGGAAAATGGAAAGAGTATGACATAACTGCAAACCTACCAAGACATGTCCGTCCACCTAAACTGACCGGCCGGGCAAGGAGAACATTAATCAGAGAAACAGCCAAGAGGTCCATGGTAACTCTGGAGGAGCTGCAGAGGCCACAGCTCAGGTGGGTGAATCTGTCCACAGGACAACTATTAGTCGTGCTCTCCACAAATCTGGCCTTTATGGAAGAGTATAAAGAAGAAAGCCTTTTGCAGCTTGTGAGAAGCCATGTGGGGGACACAGCAAACATATGGAAGAAGGTTCTCTGGTCAGAAAAGACCAAAATGTAACTTTTTGGTCTAAAAGCAAAACGCTATGTGTGGTGGAAAACTAAAACTGCACATCACCCTGAATACACCACCCCCACTGTGAAACATGGTGGTGGCAGCATCATGTTGTGGGGATGCTTTTCTTCAGCAGGGACAGGGAAGCTGATCAGAGTTGATAAGAAGATGGATGGAGCCAAATACAGGGCAATCTTAGAAGAAAACCTGTTCGAGTCTGCAAAAGACTTGAGACTGGGGTGGAGGTTCACCTTCCAGCAGGACAACAACCCTAAACATACAGCCAGAGCGACAATGGAATGGTTTAGATCAAAGCATATTCATGTGTTTGAATGGCCCAGTCACAGTCCAGACCTAAATCCTATTGAAAATCTGTGACAAGACTTGAAAATTGCTGTTCACAGACGCTCACCATCCAATCTGACAGAGCTTGAGCTATGTTGCAAAGAAGAATGGGCAAAAATGTCATCTCTAGATGTGCAAAGCTGGTAGAGACATCCCCAAAAAGACTTGCAGCTGTAATTGCAGTGAAAGGAGGTTCTACAAAGTATTGACTCCGGGGGGCTGAATATAAATGCACCCCACACTTTTCACATATTTGTAAAACATTTTGAAAACCATTTATCATCTTCCTTCCACTTAATAATTATGTGCCACTTTGTGTTCGTCTATCACAAAAAATCCCCATAAAACACATTTATGTTTTTTGTTGTAACATGACAAAATGTGGAAAATTTCAAGGGGTATGAATACTTTTTCAAGGCACTGTACATCTGTTTTTCTATAGAGATACACTGATGACTGTTTTTTTATCTGTCAACTGATGGACGAAAAACGAACAGCATGTGTAAAAGGGACCTATATATGTCTTTGTCACGTTTAGTTCATAGCTATCACAAGCACTGCACTATCAGACATTTGTATAAAACCAAATTACTTGAAATTCAGCAGAAGTCTTTTAATTTTCTCAGCATCGTACACCGAGCCGCCACGTCCCGTGTGCAAATATACAACATCCGTATGAAGGATCTGGTCTGAAAAAGAAAAAACTCAAATAAGTGAAATTTCGTAGATGGATGACCATAGGAAATTTATAAATACACACTTAATACGTTTATGACTGGAAAATTGTTCAGTACTTTTGCTGCTCGCCAACTGATAATGGAAGTCTAGTAAAAAACCCTCCCCCACCTGAATAGCTGGAGACTTATATAAAGTATATGGAGAGATTGGTGGCTGAAGACACCACTGAAAATTTTGTAAGATTTGGTTGGCTTGGATATTATATAAACAATTACTCCCAACAATTGCAGGATTTTTTGAACCAGCAGAACATAAACCAGGGCTTGACAAATTTTCTTACAATCTAAGAGCCAGCTGAAAAAGTTAGGAGCCAGTTTTTTAAAAACTTTGCCCAGCACTGCATGTCTGGGGCATCGGGCAATAAGAATTGCTCATGCCTGATGCCAGGCGAAAAAAGAACAATATTTAAAAATTTTTTTTTTTTTTTTTTAAAAGAACTTTTGTTTTGTTTGTTATAAAATTTTGCAAATAACTTTTTCTCCTTCACTGATCAGGTGGCATTGATGGGCACCAATAGGCAGCAAAGAGTTGCCACTGATGGGAACTGACAGGTGGTACTGATAGGCAACACTGAGGTGGCACTGACAGGTGGTACTGATAGGCAACACTGAGGTGGCACTGATGGGCAGCACTGGCAGATGGTACTGACAGGTAACACTGGCAGGTGGCACTGATAAGTGGCAATGATGGGCAGCACTGGCAGATGACACTGGCAGGTGGCACTAATTGGCACTTGCAGGTTTCACAGCCGATAGTGTAACTGTGTGAAACTGAACGCTCTCTGCAGCACCGCGGTGTGAGAAACTGGAGAGCGAGAGCGAGCGCGCGGAGAGAGAGAGAGAGAGCGCGAGAGAGAGAGAGCGCGCGAGAGAGAGAGAGCGCGCGCGCGCGAGAGAGAGAGAGCGCGCGAGAGAGAGAGAGCGCGCGAGAGAGAGAGAGAGAGAGAGCGAGAGAGCGAGAGAGCGAGGGAGAGAGAGAGCGAGAGAGAGCGAGAGAGCGAGAGAGCGAGAGAGAGCGAGAGAGCGAGAGAGAGCGAGAGAGCGAGAGAGCGAGAGAGCGAGAGAGAGAGAGAGGGTGGAGAGAGCGAGAGCGAGAGAGAGGGTGGAGAGCGAGAGAGAGGGGTGGAGAGCGAGAGAGAGGGGTGGAGAGCGAGGGGAGAGAGGGGTGGAGAGCGAGAGAGAGGGGTGGAGAGCGAGAGAGAGGGGTGGAGAGCGAGAGAGAGGGGTGGAGAGCGAGAGAGAGAGGGGTGGAGAGCGAGAGAGAGAGGGGTGGAGAGCGAGAGAGAGAGGGGTGGAGAGCGAGAGAGAGGGGGTGGAGAGCGAGAGAGAGGGTGGGAGAGCGAGAGGGTGTGCGAGAGCGAGAGCGAGAGAGAGCGAGGGGGTGGAGAGCAGACAAATTCAGCGTGATGTCAGAGAGGTGGGCAGGACCCGGGGTGGGCGGGACCCAGCAGCTATCCAGCCAATGATTGGGCTGTTTAAGAAAAGGGCAGGGCCACATACACGTAGCGGCCCGCCCAGATCCAATCCCATTGGCTGGTGTTGGATAGCTGGGTCCCGCCCACCCCAACCTCAATTTTGACAGCTCCTCTCTCTCTCTCTCTCTCCATACAGTTTAACACACTGTGGCGCTGCTCTGCCAACCAAGTGTGGAGAAGGGAGAAGGAACCTCTCGCCATGTCAGCGGCTGCTGCGCCGCTCTATTCCTGCTCCGTGCTTCCCCTTACCCGGCCAAGACCCCACAGCCCGCCCTGTAGCAGAGGCACCTGTCACTGACAAAACCCAGGCGCCAAGGCACAATTTCTAGTCACAACGGCGACCTGGCGCCTGGGATTTGTCGAGCCCTGACATAAAGAGTCTCAATATAGATGCTTAAGCCACTTATGGTACATTGATGACAATTTGTAAAGGTAACAACTCTATGTTTAAATAAAACTAAAGGCAAAACTTTTTCATTAGTTTTGGATAGAGTGGAGAGGGATTAGAACCCCTGTCAGTTTTTATTGGTCTATGCCCCTTTTAAGAAGATTCACCCTCTCTAGTTCTTCTGTTTACTATTTATTGAAAAGTTTACTGAAAGTGAAAGTAATATCATACAGTAGTTATTTTTTCAAAACGCAAATTGTTTCAGAAAAAAAATACACAAAACCCATTTTTTTTTGGGCAAATTATTAAAGATGATCTTTTACGCGGAGTTACCAGTTTAAAGTTACACAGGAGGTCTGGCCCATGCTCTCACGCTGACGTTTGCAGTGATAACTCACATGTGCAGCGCAATTGTTGTTTACATACATATGCATGCAGGAGCGATTTGTGCATGAACATGGGGGGGGGGGCTGAGGGCGGTATGGCGGGGAGCTTTAAATGTTTTTTCATTTTTGTATATTTATTTTTAATTTTTAGTGGACCCCGGTTGTCACCAGAACTACTGTTACCGTTGGAAGATGTCCACTCCATTGTTCTGGGAGTCAACCCAAAATTTGAGGTTTTCTTTTCACTTTCGATAAAAACAGCAATCTTGATAAATGAAGGTAAGTCTCCCTAATGGGGGCACAGACTGCAAAATAAAAAAAAATCTTACAGGTGTTCTAATCCCTCCTCACCTTATCCGAAACTAACTAACTTAGGTTATAAAATCCAAAAATATCTACAGTGCTAGGGATAAACTTACTGGTGGGTGAAATGACAGCTAGCTTACAGCCGTGCTTATACCCTGGATCCACGCCCATTATTGTGCGCCCTCTGACAGGGCCTGCGAGGAGCAGCTGGCGAAGGTTTCTTCCAAACATCATTATAGACTCCTTTTCTGCATCTGAGCTTAGTTTGGATCTGTCATAAGAAAGTATAAATATACAGATATGCCATTTAATTCTTCTACACAACATAACATAACATGGGGTTTGACTATTACAAACTACTGTTTTTTTTTTTTTTTTTTTTTGAGTTTATACCAAAGTATTACTTACAGGTGAATATCCACTTTTTAAAAGTAATGCTAAAGGTAAAATGAATAATAAAAAAAAACATGTTATACTTACCTTCTTTGTGTAGTGGTTTTACCGTCGTTTTAGCCGCGGTATTCGGCTGCTCGCGGGGCGGTTTTACCCCCCGCGAGCAGCTTAAAAAGGGTTAAAATCCCCCGCAAACCACCGCCGTAGCGGCACTTTGCGGCGGTATTGCCACATTATTACCGCGGTGTCCCATTGAAATCAATGGGTAGGAGTGGTATAGGAGTGGTAAATACACCGCTCCTATACCGCTCCAAAGATGCTGCTAGCAGGACTTTTTTTACCGTCCTGCTAGCGCACCGCTCCAGTGTGAAAGCCCGCCGGCTTTCACACTGGAGTGAATGGGGCCGTTTTTTGTCAGGCGGTGTACAGGCGCTATTTTTAGCGCTGTACCGCCTGAAAACCGCCCCAGTGTGTGAAAGGGGCCTTAGAGAACATTAGTGAACAAACAGCATCATGAAGGCCAAGGAACACACCAGACAGGTCAGGGATAAAGTTGTGAAGAAGTTAAAAGCGGGGTAAGGTTATAAAAAAAAAAATATCCCAAGCTTTGAACATCTCACGGAGCTCTGTTCAATCCATCATCCGAAAATGGAAAGAGTATGGCACAACTGCAAACCTACCAAGACATGGCCGTTCACCTAAACTGACAGGCCGGGCAAGGAGAGCATTAATCAGAGAAGCAGCCAAGAGGCCCATGGTAACTCTGGAGGAGCTGCAGAGATCCACAGCTCAGGTGGGAGAATCTCCATAGGACAACTATTAGTCGTGCTCTCCACAAATCTGGGCTTTATGGAAGAGTGGCAAGAAGAAAGACATTGTTGAAAGAAAGCCATAAGAAGTCCTGTTTGCGGTTTGCGAGAAGCCATGTAGAGGACACAGCAAACATGTGGAAGAAGGTGCCCTGGTTAGATGAGACCAAAATGTAACTTTTTGGCCTAAAAGCAAAATGCTATGTGTGGAGGAAAACTAACACTGCACATCATCCTGAACACACCATCCCCACTGTGAAACATGGAGGTGGCAGCATCATGTTGTGGGGATTCTTTTCTTCAGCAGGGACAGGGAAGCTGGTCAGAGTTGATGGGAAGATGGATGGAGCCAAATACAGGGAAATCTTAGAAGGAAACCTGTTTGAGTGTGCAAAAAAGATGACTGGGGCGGAGGTTCACTTTCCAGCAGGACAACGACCCTAAACATACAGCCAGAGCTACAATGGAATGGTTTAGATCAAAGCATATCCATGTGTTAAAATGGTCCAGTCAAAGTCCAGACCTAAATTCAATTGAGAATCTGTGACAAGACTTAAAAATTGCTGTTCACAGACGCTCTCCATCCAATCTGACAGAGCTTGAACTATTTTGCAAAGAAGAATGGGCAAAAATGTCACTCTCTAGATAGAGACATCCCCAAAAAGACTTGCAGCTGTAATTGCAGTGAAAGGCGGTTCTACAAAGTATTGACTCAGGGGGGCGCCATACAAATGTACCCCCCACACTTTTCACATATTTATTTGTAAGTAACTTTGAAAAACATTTATCATTTTCCTTCCACTTCACAATTATGTGCCACTTTATGTTGGTCTATCACATAAAATCCCAATAAAAAACATTTATGTTTTTGGTTGTAACATGACAAAATAAGGAAAATTTCAAGGGGTATGAATACTTTTTCAAGGCACTGTACACAGGCTTCAAAAGAGAACTATGGGGTCTGGAAAAAAAAAAATGCATAAAAAAAAAAAAAAAAAACTTAACAGTGCATCTGGAAAGTGTTGACAGTGCTTTACATTTTTCCACATTTTGTTATGTTACGGCCTTATTCCAAAATGCATTCAATTCATTATTTTCCTCAAAATTCTACAAACAATACCCCATAATGACAACATAAAAAAGATGTTTGTTTGAAATCTTTTGCAAATGTTTTAAAAATAAAAACGCTGGCAAAGTGCCGCTGCAGCGGAGTTTTGAACTCTTTGGCCTGAATGGCAAGCGTCATGTCTGGAGGAAACCAGTTACCGCTCATCACCTGCTTAATATTGTGCCTACAGTGAAGCATGGTGGTGGCAGCATCATGCTGTGGAGATGTTTTTCAGCCAAGATGTCAAAGTAGTGGCTACGGGACAACTCTGTGAATATCTGTGAGTGGCCCAGCCAGAACCCGATTGGACATCTCTGGAGAAATCTGAAAATGGCTGTGCACCGACCCTCCCCATCCAACCTGATGGAGCTTGAGAAGTCCTGCAAAGAAGAATGGGAGAAACTGCCGGAAAATACGTGGGTTAAGCATCATAGTCAAAAAGACTTGAGGCTGTAATTGGTGCCTAAAGTGCTTCAACAAAGTATTGAGCAAAGGCTGTGAATACTTACGTACATTGGAAATTTTTCATTTTTTAGTTTTAATAAATTTGTCAAAGATTTCAAACAAACTTCTTTCACGTTTTCATTACGGCATATGGCTTGTAGAATTTTGAGAAAAAAAGATGAATTGAATCTAATTTGGAATAAGGCTGTTAAGCCTCTTTTTGTTTGAGTATTACTCTTGTTTTTACTATTTAAATAAATGTTATCTTTGGTAATGCACAAGGTCGGTGCGCCCTCCCTGTCTTTCTATAGGTTTCAGCTCTAAGGATACCCATTGTCCTGAGCAGGGCAGCAAGACCTTTCTATCCGAAGGGTTGGCTACACCACTTACACATTGACTAAGCACCTGAGTGCAAAAGATGTTGTTGTGTTGTTTCGATCTTGGTGGATCCCGCCTGTATGGTCAGGATCGATCCAGAACTTGGACCAATTGAGTGCTGTTGGCTGAAACCAGGTCACAGGAGGGCAGAACTAACTGCACTCCTGTGATCCATAGAAGTACAGTGGAACCTTGGTTTACGAGTAACGTGGTTAACTAGCTTTTTTATTTTATTCGGACTTGGTTTGGGAGTGTTGTCTCACAAAACGAGCAGAATTCAAGCTAATAGGCAGTGCAGTACCACATTTGGCCAGAGGGGCGGGGGTACGGGGGACACTCAGAATGGTTCGGAGCCTTTTGGAAATACTCAGTTCGAGAGTGTTTCCGAGCCTTACAGAGTTCAGCCGAGCTGTCCCCCGAGTATTTCCGAGGCTCTCCGGCGCCCCCCACCTCTGGCCACATGCGGTATTGCATGTAATAGAAGTCAATGCGGAACAAATTATCTTTGTTTCCATTGACTTCTATGGGGAAACTCACTTTGATATGCAAGTGCTTTGGATTACAAGCATTCTCCTGGAACGGATTATGATCGTAATCCAAGGTTCCACTGTAGCGGCAAAATAGCTTTGGCCATACTTCTCCTTTAAAAAAGTATTAAGGCCATAGACAGCCATTCTACTCATATAATGGCAGCCTCAATACTCCTTTTAAAAAAATATATTGGCCTAACAAAAAAATATTTGTGCGTGGCAAGGACTCTTTAATATTTGAGCCTGAAATCATTACAGCTGCAAATTGCATATTAACCATGGAGTGAAAATTCCTCCTGTATCCCATAACACCATTATTGACACAGCAAAGGACACTAATATGGCAAGATCTGACGAGCTGAAAGCCAAGATATTTCGCTATAAACTTCATAGTCTTATCTGCTTAAAGATCCTACAAAAACATGCCAAGAGGTGCCAAGTGCAACAAGATTTTCAGCCGTGAAAGATAATCTGCGTCCTACGAGGCGGGGTGAAGAAATATAATGAAATAACAAGCGCGGCATGCGGTCAGTAATTCTGCCAATCTCTGAGGATTTTATTTTATTTTTTTCCACCTGTCACTAAATAATAAACTATTGCACCCGCACAAGGAACTGCGTGTTCTTAGAATGTTTTAAAAAATATCACAGGGCTGATTTATAGGTGAGTAAAAAACATTCTGCTTTAAAAAAATAAAAAGTTAAAAAAATGCATGGCTTTGGGGAGGGGGGGGAGAATATTTAGGTTTTATCTCCACCATTACCTCCTGTGATGGTGACAATGGACAGTAACAGCTATGAGTCTCTTAGCAAAGTACTTAAAGTGGGGTGCCCCCTAAAAATTTTTTTTAAAAGTCAGCAGCTACAAATACTGCAGCTGTTGACTTTTAATAATCAGACACTTACCTGTCCCAGGGTCCAGCGATGCGGGGGAACAAAGCCCTCCCCCCCCCTCGTTCCCCACTCCGCGGCGCCGGCATTCTTACTGTTGGCACCCGCATGCGCGAGCGGAGCCGTGATACGACGCTCAGTCATCTGGGACACATGACAGGTCCCAGATGACTGTGCGGCACCGAGGGGAAGTGAGGTCATTGCCCGGGCACTGAAGATGGCAAACTACGAGGGACCACCTAGCAACAGGCATTTAAAAGGTGAGCCAAACATTTTTTTTTTTTCCAATTATTTTTTTTATGATTAAGCAATTTTTTTTTTTTGGTGGCGACACCACTTTAAAGGGGTTGTAAACCCTCATGGTTTTTAACCTTAACCACTTGCCGACCAGCCGCCGTACTTTTACTGCGGCAGAATGGTACGGCTGGGCGAAACAACATTATGTAATGTTGCTGCGTCCTGTGGCCACTAGGGGCGCATGCCCGCTGCTTGCTTCCGGAGCCGATGCTAGTGCCCGGCGGTCGCGATCACCGCCAGGCTCCCGCGATCGCTGTGGAGACACCGAGAACCGTTATCTGTCTGTGTAAACACACAGTTTCCGCTTCTCTGAGGGGAGAAGTGACTGATCGTATGTTCAAAGTATGAACAGTGATGAACAGTGATCTGTCATCTCCACTAGACAGTCCCCTCCCCCCAAAACACAGAGAGGGAACACAGTTAACCCCTTGATCGCCCCCTAGTGGTAACTCCTTCCTTGCCAGTGACATTTTTACAGTAATCAGTGCATTTTTTATAGCAATGATCGCTATATAAATGCCAATGGTCCCAAAAATCTACGGCCAGGTGTGTGCTCTCTCCTGAGTGGACGTTCAGGAACGTCCCTCAGAAGGAGCGGGATCGTGCGTGCGTTCCCGATGCGCTCGTGTCACCCGGACACGGCACATCTCAGATCAGCAGGAGGGTGTGATTGGCCCTCCTGATCACATGACGGCCGTGTCCCATCACGGCCGTCATGTGATGTAAACAAGCAACCGGTTGCTAGGCGAACGGCTCTCCTCGCGCGGAAGTGATCGCTGAGGAGAGCGGATCTCTGCAGCCGGCTGGTGATTAGTGAGTGTTAGCTGTTTTTTTACAGCTTTTTACTCACTGATCACCAGTCTAGTGTCCCCACACAGTAAAACACTATGGGATATTTTTATGGAATTTTTTTTTTATTAGTAATAGCAGCGATTAGTGACTTATAGTGGGACTACTACATTGCGGAGGACCAGTCTGACACTATGTGACATTTTTGATACTTTTTTGGGGGCTAGTGACACTAATACAGTGATCAGTGCTAAAAAAAAATATGCACTGTCACTGTACTAATGACACTGGCAGAAAAGGGGTTAAGAACAGGGGTGATAAAAGGGTTAAATGTGTCCCTAGGGAGTGCTTGCTAACTGTGGGAAGACAAAGATCCATGCAATTGGCAAAGGGTAAGGAGCGTTATGTTAAAGTATATGTAAACACTCACCTCGTTAAACAACCCATTCAGTTTAAAATAGAAATTGAATTTAAAAAGCGTGCATACATATAAAAAAATAAAAACATTATAAAATAAATTTTTCCCCTTTTTATAAGTGATTACATACCCTCTGTTCTCGGCAGCATTAGGAGCTCAGAGACCTAGCGGAGGAGAAACAGCAGTACACCGATCTTCCCAGTAAAAGGCTGTGCAGAAGGGATGTGTCAGCACCAGCCTGATCATTGGAGGAGAGCAGGCCGAGTTCCCAGCACAGCCAGAAAACTGACCACGCTGTGCTCTCCTCTATGGAGAGTTTTTGATAGGAAAGCAGAGGGACTGGCAGGAACACCAGGAATTTCACACAAAGGAAGCAATACAAAGAGAACAGGAGACCTTCTTATACAAGTACAGGGTACAGCAGGCACATATCAGGAATATGAAATGTTGGGGTAACATATTCTTTTAGGGCAGCCCATTTATTTATAACTACCAATAAATAACAGACAGGAAACAGCACTTTCCCCCTTTTTTCCCCAAAGCAGACCACCACAACACACGGTAGTGCATTACCATATGTTATGATGAGCTGCAATGCAGGGGGGTTGCTTTATAGTTACCTTACTCCAACACTTCATATTGCTTATATGTGCCTGCTGTGCCCTGTACTTGTATGAGAAAGTATCCAGTTCTCTTTGCATTGCTTCCTTTGTGTGAAATCTCTGGTGTTCCCTTCTTTGTTTCCTTGCTTTCCTATTAAAAACTGACCAAACTAAGCAGGAGAGCACTGCATGATCAGTTCTCTAGCTTTGCTGGGAACTCAGTATACTCTCCTCCAATGATCAGACTTGTCCTGACAGGCCCAGCCATTCACTGGGAAGCTCAGTGTGCTGCTGCCCCCCCAGTTCCTATGCAGCTGAGAACACAGAGAATGTGATCACTGATAAAAAAAAAAAAAAAAGTATTTATAATATTGTTTTATATCTATACAAAAATGTTTTGCCTTTCATTTCTATTTTTAACCACTTCAGCCCCGGACCAATTGGCAGCCAAAGGACCAGGCCCCTTTTTGCGATTCGGCACTGCGTTGCTTTAACTGACGCGGTCGTGCGACGTGGCTCCAAAACAAAATTGGCGTCCTTTTTTTCCCACAAATAGAGCTTTCTTTTGGTGGTATTTGATCGCCCCTGCGGTTTTTATTTTTTGCGCTATAAAACAAAAATAGAGCGACAATTTTGGAAAAAAAATGCAATATTTTTTGCTTTTTGCTATAATAAATATCCCAAAAAAAATATAAAAAAAAACATTTTTTTCCTCAGTTTCGGCCGATACATATTCTTCTACATATTTTTGGTAAAAAAAAAAAAAACGCAATTAGCGATTATTGATTGGTTTGCGCAAAAGTTATAGCGTTTACAAAATTGGGGATTATTTTTATAGCATTTTTATTAATATTTTTTTTTTACTAGTAATGGCGGCGATCAGCGATTTTTATTGTGACTGCGACATTATGGCGGACACATCGGACATTTTTGACACATTTTTGGGACCATTGTCATTTATACAGCAATCAATGCTATTTAAATGCATTGATTCCTGTATAAATGACAGTTGTAGTGAAGGGGTTAACCACTAGGGGGAGGGGAGGGGTTATGGGCTGTGACGTGTGTGTGTTTTTTTACATTAGGGGGCGGGGCTGGCGGCGCGCACGCGACCCACGGGCAGGCATTTAAAGGATCCCGTACAGGTACGTGATTTTGCCTGCCCGTGCCATTCTGCACACGTATATGTGCATGAGGCGGTCGGGAAGCAGTTAACTGAATGAGTTGTTTTACAAGGTGATCAGAACCACTTCAATCTACTGGGGTACCTTGAAAAGAAAACACAGCTGTGAAGCTGGCCTATATAAACACAGCAAAAAAGGAAGTGGGCGGAGTAAACGTTCTGATGAAGTTGTAACTTCCAGCATTGAGAGTGGCCAGGAGAAAACATCGGGGAGTTGCATTTCATATGACAAATCATCAGGATGTATAAAGTTTCACATTTTACTTTGGTGTAAGTATTTGCATACCGATACTCTCTGCAGAGAAGAGGATAAATGAGGCGCTTGTAGGAATCTTCTATCGAATTCCGCAGAATTGTCATAAACTCCGTCCTCGCAAACTGCTTTGGTCTCCACCTTTCAGGGGGAAAAAAAAATGAAAAGTTAATACTAGTCAAAAATGATATAATTTCACTGAACTAAGCTCAAGACTTCCCATATGCCTCAAAGGACAAAAATAAAGTACATTTACACTGAATTAAGATCAGTATTATTTGCTTTTTGAACGGTGAGGTGAACAAGCAAAAAAGGAAGCCAAGTATAGGCAACCGGGGGGGGGGGGGGGGGGGGCATTAAAGATAATCTGTTACTTTTTCCTCACCTTAAAAGTAGTTGTAAACCCTAGCATTAAGAAAAAAAACAAAAAAAAACACCCGCAAGACAAAGGTGAACTTATCCTTTACATTTTTTAGCCCTTTTGAAATAATACATCAAATTTAGATTTGTCCGTTTATGCTGCAGTAAAAACTCTGAAATACTAAAACAGCTTCATGGGTGCAATGCTACAGAATCCTAGAAAAAAAAATTGGAAAGCACATTTTTTTACCTGCAAAAAAATGTGCATTGTTAGAAGTTTTTGAGTTCATTATATTTTAAGTGATAACGGTTTCTGATAAACACACAAAAGTTATATATGTAATTGGTGATAGGTTTTGAAAGTCACAGAGGGTATAGACAGATATGGTCTGCTGTGCAAGTAATTCTATTTTGAGTAACTATGTCAGGACACAGGACTATGGGTGGAGTTATGCTACTTATTTGTAGACAAAACCATGATTGGGTATATATGCAAATTTGGGTGTCACCAGGGAAATGCTGACAATACAGTATGAAACTATAAGAATGGAATAGGGTTATGGTAGAGGTAGGAAGGGAAGGTGTAGAGTGTAGACATGTGCAATTCGTTTCGTTTATTTTCGTTAGTTCGTTTTCGTACGAATGAATGAATCATTCGAATCAAACGAATCCGAAAAAAACTAATTAGAAACAACGAATGTACTAATGAAGAAAATCCGAAAAACGAAAACGAACGAAAAAATTCGTACATTCGTAACTTTTTTTTGTTGAATTGGTAATTTTCCCGTGTCCCTTACAATGGTGTTGCTAAACGTGCTTCGAATGGATTGAACAAAAAAATTCAGTAACATTCGTAACTTTTTTTTCGATTCGTAACTTTTTTTTTCGATTCGTAAATTATTAAAATGTAATAATAGCATACACATTACATAAAATTATGAATTATGCTCCGATTGCGAATCTACGAATGTTACGAATACGAATGCGTCTGAAAATTAAACTAACGAAAAAACTAATCAACGAAAAAATAACTTACGAATGTACTAATCGTTACAAATACGAACACCGACGACTTACGAATGTACGAATCGTTACAAATCAACGGAAACTAAAAAAACGAAACGAAAATAAATTTTTTTGTTGTGCACATGTCTAGTAGAGTGCGAAGGAACTCGACACTTTGGAGAATGTAACAGCAGATCTCTCTTCCTCCTTCGGAGGCCTAACCATGCATATGTTACTAAGATGACCTGAACTCTAAAGCCGTAACCATGATGTCTTGTCTTTGCTTATTCTCGCTGATGAATAAACTACCTTTCAAGTATTTTGGATGAGAAACTGATTCTTAATAGTATGAGAATGCTGCCTTGGAACAAGACATACAATTCTCTACACACACATCCTCTAGGAGAAGAGGATATTGATTGACACATTTAAACAGACTTTGCTAATTCATCTTGAAAACGCTCCTTTAAGTAGAATTGTCGAGATATTTTCCCTATTTCCACTTTCTTTCATGCATTTATTTTTTTTATTTTTTTAAAGTGAAATTATCCTGTAAACATTCCGGAAAACTAAAACCCATGTGTTTTTTTTTTTTTTTTGGCCCTTTGAAGTAATACACCAAATCTAAATTTGACCGTTTCTGCTGCAGTAAAATCTCTGAAATACTAAAACAGCTTCGAGCTGCAGAGACCCGTCTCCTGTCAGGGAATAAAGGCAAAAAAAACCTTTAATAGGGCTTAAGTTGTTTTAACACCGTGTCTCTATAATGCACGGGGACATTGATGAGGCATTTCAGCAGCAGAATAAAAGAAAAAAAAAAAAAAAAAAGATTCAGTAAGAATGTATACAGACCTTTCATTGACACACCACCTACAGAACAAATCCTTCACCCTGTCAGGAATGGTGACCTTTACTGTCAGGATTTTTAGATTTTCCCCACGGTTAATGGCCAGAATCTGAGCAGAAACATAAATGGCACAGACAGATGACACACAAATACCCAAAAGATAAACTTATCAAGTCAACATCCATACAAGTGCTTTCTATGACAATCCGCAAGAGCCTGTGCTGCTTCTCTACCGGCAGGAATATACAGCAGCACAGTGATAATTACTTATCTAATTAATCAAATTATTAATAAAATACGAACAGTTACAGCAATAAAATTAACAATAACAATAATAACGCATAATCGTAATTATATACCTATTATAATCGTTAAAAAAAAAGACTATTACATATTTTATGTCTGACAATGGTAATAACACATAAAACAGGGCCAGGCCAAGAGAGGGGGCTGCAACTCTTGAGGCAGTTTTTTTTATTTTTTTTTGATTTGGGGGGAGGGGTGGCACCCTCATCATATGCCTTTCATTACACCACGATGAGTGAACAGAGCAGTGAGCCCTACACACTAATGCCCCTTATACACGGTCGCATATTCCGATGGAAAAAGTCAGATCAGATTATGTTGTCGGAAAATCCGCTTGTGTGTGGGCTCTAGCGGGCTTTTTCCGTCGGGATTTCTGTTGGAAAAAATTTGAGAGCAGGATCTAAAATTTTACAACAACAAAATCCGATCAGACTCTTTTGATCGTTTGTAGAGAATTCCGACGCACAAAGTGCCACGCATGCTCAGAAGAAATTTGGAGACGAAAGCTATTGGCTACTGGTCTCCCGTCGTACGTTTTATACGTCACCTCGTTCGGAGCGATCGGATTTTCCGACAACTTTGACGGACCGTGTGTGTGCGCAACACAAGTTTCGAAAAAAATCTGATGGATTTTGTGGTCGGAATGTCCGACTGTGTGTACAAGGCACAACACAAAAGGGGAGGGAAGACGAGGGGACGGGGTTCCAACAGAGACGGTGGAGTGTCCTACAACCTACATACAGCACACATTGAGGGTTTAGAGAGGAAAAGGTGGGGCAGAGACTCCTGAAGCACTTAGGCCCCTTTCACACTGAGGCGTTTTTCAGGCGCTACAGCGCTAAAAATAGCCCCTGTATAGCGCCAGGAAAAAGCGGGTTCTTTAACTCCAGTGTAAAAGCCGGAGGGCTTTCACACTGGAGCGGTGCACTAGCAGGACGGTAAAAAAAAGTCCTGCTAGCAGCATCTTTGGAGCGGTGAAGGAGCGGTGTATTCACCGCTCCTACCCATTGAAATCAATGGGACACCGCGGTAATACCGTGGCAATACCGCCGATGCAGCGGCGCTTTGCGGGGGGGTTTTAACCCTTTTTTTCGGCCACTAGCGGGGGTTAAAACGAATACCACGGCTAAAACGACGGTAAAGCAGCGCTAAATATATCGCTGCTTTACCGCTGACGCCCGCACCGCCCCAGTGTGAAAGGGGCCTTATGAAAGTGATGCTGCTCTTGGGAGGGCATGGCCTGCTCTGCCACTCATCAGGGGAGAAAAGTTTACCTCAGGGTAGAGCCAGTCCAGCCGTTTAATGGTACAGTTATGGAGAAACCCAAACAGAGCCAGTGTTCATACACTGCCTGCACTTATACCTGGGCTGGAAGCTGTAATCTTGTCATAGTAACCAAATGTCACTAAGGAGCCACAACCCCCTGTCCTTCTTTAAAAGGATTTATGTCCCCCTGGCCTACTTCATAAGGAGCCACATGCCCTAGACCTACTTCATTAGCAGTAATGTGCTCCTGTTTTTGCTCGTGAGGTAGGTCAGGGGGACATCATTTCTTATATGAGGAAGAACAGGGGGGCTTCTTCTGAAGTAGGACAAGGAGACATGGCTCCTTATGGGGTAGGACAAGGAGACATAAATTCTTCTGAGGTAAGACAGGGGGACATGATTGTTTATAAGAAGCCATGTGCCCCGTCCTACCTCATATGGAGCCATGTGCCTCTGTCTTATTTATAATGAGCCATGTGCCTCTGTCTTATTTATAATGAGCCATGTGCCTCTGTCTTATTTATAATGAGCCACGTGCCTCTGTCTTATTTATAATGAGCCACGTGCCTCTGTCTTATTTATAATGAGCCACGTCCCCCTGTCTTATTTATAAGGAGCCACGTCCCCCTGTCCTACCCCATAAGGAGCCACGTCCCCCTGTCCTACCCCATAAGGAGCCACGTCCCCCTGTCCTACCCCATAAGGAGCCACGTCCCCCTGTCCTACCCCATAAGGAGCCACGTCCCCCTGTCCTACCCCATAAGGAGCCACGTCCCCCTGTCCTACCCCATAAGGAGCCACGTCCCCCTGTCCTACCCCATAAGAAGTCATACACCCCCCCCCCCCCCCACACACAATAAGAAACCAAGACAATGCATATAAATATTATAATGAATGATCAATTGCATGCATATATTCTTAAGGTACCTAAAGGGGTCTATTTATAAAAGTTTTAACACAAAATACAAATAGCTACACATTTTTCCAATTGAATTGGATTAGAAAATATGCTAATTCTTGGTGAAAGTTATGTGCACCTTGAGTGAAAACGTATAATTAGGCTCTACAGTTTATCTTCAAATTTAGAAGTCTGTATAAGTGTGGGTACAACATGATACAATGGGCTTCAACACAATAAAAAAGTTGAATTTCATCATCTTACTTTAATAATCGTCTCACAATAATAATGTTCAAGCAACTGTACACAACATAAAAATTCTGTTTAATATCAACCAAGCTATGTAGCTTAGACCTAATAACAGAAACTACTCTGAATGCTGCCCTAGCTACAGTGCCTTGCAAAAGTATTCACCCCCCTTGGCTTTTTACAAACCATATATACTGCGAAAACTTATTGACTCAAGTATAAGCCTAGGTTGAGAAATGCGCAGCTACTGTAAGTGGAAAAGAGGGTCAACAATACCAATTTGCAGCCTCACTGTGCCCATTTGCAGCCATAGGTCCCCAGAACTTCAAACTGGGTAGTTAAGGGTTCCTAGATGCCCCCTTGGCTTTTTACATATATTTTGTTACATTACAGCCTTTAGTTTTTTTTTTTAATCTGAATTATAAGTGATGGATCAGAACACAATAGTCTAAATTGGTGAAATTAGAAAAATATATACATAAAACTATTTTTCAGAAATAAAAAAAATGATAATTGGCATGCGCGTATGTATTCACCCCCTTTGTTATGAAGCCCATAAAAAGCTCTGGTGCAACCAATTACCTTCAGAAGTCACATAATTAGTGAAATGATGTCCACCTGTGTGCAATCTAAGTGTCACATGATCTGTCATTACATATACACACCTTTTTGAAAGGCCCCAGAGGCAGCAACACCTAAGCAAGAGGCACCACTAACCACACACTGCCATGAAGACCAAGGAACTCTCCAAACAAGTAAGGGACGATGTTGTTGAAAAGTACAAGTCAGGGTTAGGGTATAAAAGAATATCCAAATCTTTGATGATCCCTAGGAGCACCATCAAATCCATCATAACCAAATGGAAAAAACACGGCACAACAGCAAACCTGCCAAGAGACGGGCGCACACCAAAACTCACGGACCGGGCAAGGTGGGCATTAATCAGAGAGGTGGCACAGAGACCTAAGGTAACCCTGGAGGAGCTGCAGAGTTCCACAGCAGAGACTGGAGTATCTGTACATAGGACAACAATAAGCCGTACGCTCCATAGAGTTGGGCTTTGTGGCAGAGTGGCCAGAAGAAAGACATTACTTTCATCAAAAAACAAAATGGCACGTTTTGAGTTTGCGAAAAGGCATGTGGGAGACTCCCAACATGTATGGAGGAAGGTGCTCTGGTCTGATGAAACTAAAATTTAACTTTTTGGCCATCAAAGAAAACGCTATGTCTGGTGCAAACCCAACACATCACATCACCCAAAGAACACCAACACCACTGTGAAACATGGTGGTGGCAGCATCATGCTGTGGTGATGTTTTTCAGCAGTCGGGACTGGGAAACGTGTCAGAGTTGAGGGAAAGATGGATGGTGCTAAATACAGGGATATTCTTGAGCAAAACCTGTACCACTCTGTGTGTGATTTGAGGCTAGGACGGAGGTTCACCTTCCAGCAGGACAATGACCCCAAACACACTGCTAAAGCAACACTTGAGTGGTTTAAGGGGAAACATGTAAATGTGTTGGAATGGCCTAGTCAAAGCCCAGACCTCAATCCAATAGAAAATTTGTGGTCAGACTTAAAGATTGCTGTTCACAAGCACAAACCATCCAACTTGAAGGATCTGGAGCAGTTTTGCAAGGAGGAAATGGGCAAAAATCCCAGTGGTAAGATGTGGCAAGACTCATAGAGACTTATCCAAAGCGACTTGGAGCTGTGATAGCCGCAAAAGGTGGCTCTACAAAGTATTGACTTTAGGGGGGGGGTGAATAGTTATGCACATTTTTCTGCTATTTTGTCCTATTTGTTGCTTGCTTCACAATATAAAAAAATATATATCTTCAAAGTTGTGGGCATGTTCTGTAAATGAAATGATGCAAATCCTCAAACAATCCAGGTTGTGAGGCAAAAAAAAAAAGAAAAATGCCAAGGGGGGTGAATACTTTTGCAAAGCACTGTATATAAAAAGGTGAATGACTCCCACTCCAAAGAGTACAGAACACAGCAAATGTTATTCCACATTTTTGGCAATAGATAAAAGGTACGTACATTATTTAAATAAGTATAGGGCAAAAAAAAAAAACCATCAGGGTTCAGATCTGAATTTTTTTTTTTTTTCCAAGTGAGCAAAGAAAGCGTTAATTGGCCTCATACAATGATGGCTTTATAAGAGAACATGTACAGTCAATTAGAAGTAAAATCTTTTCTGACATTTCCTTTTGAAAACAAATCTCTACAAATGCGGACTGGATTTTTTGGCAGCTGTCATGAATGCAGTCTGAAAACATTAACAACTCAATGTGAGGTAATCAAATTTCTCTCACCATCTAAAAAAGGACTCAGCAAAAAAAACAGCCCAATTAGGGTTTGCATTTCTAAATTAGCTAAAAAAGGGAAAAAAAAAAAAAAGTGTACTAGAATGTAAATAAAAAAATATTTAATTTATGAAAGGTTCATAACCAGACCTGACAGCGAGGTATTTTATGTAAAGATGACATAAGAATTTTTTAACAGGTAAATAATTCTACAGTAACCTTTAATTTAGAGGTTTACAACTGCTCCTTATTTGAAAACATTGGTTCAGAAAACTTACAGAAAGCTTAACAATGGATGCATACATTTATAAATAAAATAAATATGACACCTTTATAGTGGATAAATAGAGGTATTTTGTACACTTGCAATGTGTTCTAACACCATAGGTCTAATAAAATAAATTAAAAGATATTATGTTTTATTTAAATAAAAAAAAACACAATTTATTTTTTATTTTTGAGCTGAACTCCAGACAAACACCTAAATACAACACTAAAATATGAGAAGCCTTTTCTGCTAAAAGATTTGCATTCCTGTCCATCCATTCCTGAAATGTAGGCCTCATGTACTGTACATGGGCATATGAACGTATGCCCCATAAAATCTTGGATTTTTGCTGCCAGTATGGCATTGAGCATAAATGCATTTGACTGTAAAAAAGGATGTTTGTTATGCTGGCCCACCTAAAACAAACACCTCTCTGCGCTCAGATGGATACCGATATCTTACTATTTGAACTCTATGTAGAGAGTATATGCATAAATAAATAAATAAATATATATATATACGCGGTTCAACTGTGCAACGCAAAATCTTGGTGCACTGGTAGCAGCTGCTTAAATAAAGGTTATGTGAAAAGATACAATAAGGTAGCAGGTGAAAGAGGATTTCAACTAAAGGTCATTAGAGAAATCCCAGCCTGTTAAGATATTGCAGCAGCGCTTAGATATCAGAACGATAAAAAATACTGATACAAAAGGTGGAAAAAAATTGATGCGTTAGACGTCACAATAGAAATAATGATCAGAAATAAATAAATAAATAATCATAAATAAATAAATGGGGGATTGAAAAGAGATGTAGTTGATTAATAAATAAATAAGTAAATTAATCAGTCATAGGTATCAGCAGAGTGTCCATTCATCACACAGTGACTAATAAATCAGAGTCCCGCTCTCTCCATAAAGAGGTGATAAACACAGGGTGATACTTCAAGCTCAATATTCGATGTATCGCAAAACTGATTTGTCCATCCACCAGTGTCCTCCACCACGTGATACAAGGTTCCCCTTTGGGGATGCACTCACCAGAGCTACATAGAAATTGGGCATATCAGCAATCTCATCATGGTACTCTGCCTCTCTCTACCGAAGTCATCCAATTCTCCTCCACAGCCTCCTATTCAAAGCTCACCCTTGCCAGGTAGGTCATATGCAGAAAAAAATTGCACCACATAGTGTGACACTGCTTAAAAACGTTTATTTACCCCCCATTCAATTGATAAATAAATAAACGTTTTTAAGCAGAGTCACACTATGTGGTGCAATTTCTTTCTGCATATGACCTACCTGGCAAGGGTGAGCTTTGAATAGGAGGCTGTGGAGGAGAATTGGATGACTTCGGTAGAGAGAGGCAGAGTACCATGATGAGATTGCTGATATGCCCAATTTCTATGTAGCTCTGGTGAGTGCATCCCCAAAGGGGAACCTTGTATCACGTGGTGGAGGACACTGGTGGATGGACAAATCAGTTTTGCGATACATCGAATATTGAGCTTGAAGTATCACCCTGTGTTTATCACCTCTTTATGGAGAGAGCGGGACTCTGATTTATTAGTCACTGTGTGATGAATGGACACTCTGCTGATACCTATGACTGATTAATTTACTTATTTATTTATTAATCAACTACATCTCTTTTCAATCCCCCATTTATTTATTTATTTCTGATCATTATTCATTATTTCTATGGTGACGTCTAACGCATCAATTTTTTTCCACCTTTTGTATCAGTATTTTTTATCGTTCTGATATCTAAGCGCTGCTGCAATATCTTAACAGGCTGGGATTTCTCTGATGACCTTTAGTTGAAATCCTCTTTCACCTGCTACCTTATTGTATCTTTTCATTTGATTTTTTTTAAATGTTTTTATTGAATATGTTTTATAGCAGAAAGTTCGTTTTTTATTTTTCGTTTATATAACCACTTCCGGACCGCCCACCGTCGTTACACGTCGATACTTTGAAGAGGAATATCGTTGTTATGGCAGCAACTAGCTGCCATAACCCCGGTATTCTATTCTTCAGTGAGCGGTCCAGTTTAAGATAAAAAGTAGTCTCTATGGCGGATTCGCCGTGAGATCCCCTTTTATCGGTGGCGGGAGAGGGTCCCCTCCCCCTCCCTCCACCCCCCTCTGCCGCTTACCGGAGCCGTCGGCAGCGATCGGATCTTCACCCTGGCTTGGGCATGGAGATGAGTGAGGGGAAGATGGCCCCCACCCGTCTCCATAACAAAGCAGGGCGGAAAAATCAGAACATCACTTCTGCCCATAGCTCTTAAAAGGGCCATTTTTTTTTTTTAAATGACAAATTATTAAAAAAAAAAAAAAAAAAATGTTATTGCATTTTAGTGTAAATGTGAGAGCTGAGGTCTTTTTGACCCCAGATCTCATATTTAAGAGGTCCTGTCATGCTTTTTTTCTATTACAAGGGATGTTTACATTCCTTGTAATAGGAATACAGTGGAACCTCGGATTATGAGCATAATCCGTTCCAGGAGAATGCTCGTAATCTCAAGTACTCGCATATCAAAACGAGTTTCCCCGTTGAAGTCAATGGAAATTAAAATAATTTGTTCCGCATTGACTTCAATGGGATGCAATACCGCATGCGGCCAGAGGTGGGGGGGGCCCTGGAGAGCCTCGGCAAACCTCGTAAAGACTCCGTTCGAGGTTTGCCAAGGTAAGCTGCAAATTGGTGGCGCTTGGCTCTGGCGCCACCCCCAACCTCAGACCAAGCACGGTACTGCACACGCTTTGGCCTGAAAGCGTGCTTGTTTTGCGAGACAACACTCGCAAACCAAGTTACGATTTTTTAAATTGCAGTGCTCGTATTGCAAAACGCTCATTAACCGTGTTACTCGCAATCTGAGGTTCCACTGTAAAAGTGACAAAATGTTTATTTTTATTTTTTTTAAAACAGTGTAAAAAGGTAAAGTAAATAAGAAACAAGCTCACGTGCAGAAGCAAACACATACTTGAGTAGCGCCCGCATATGAAAACGGTGTTCAAACCACACATGTGAGGTATCACCGCGATCGGTAGAGCGAGAGCAATAATTCTAGCCCTAGACCCTCCTCTCTAAACATGCAACCTGTAGAATTTTTTAAACGTCGCCTACGGAGATTTTTAAGGGTAAAAGTTTGTCGCCATTCCACGAGCGGGCGTAATTTTGAAGGGAGACATGTTGGGTATCATTAACATTAACTTTCACAATATAAAAAAAAAAAATAATTGGACTAACTTTAGGCCCCTTTCACACTGGGGCGGTTTTCAGGCGGTACAGCGCTAAAAATATCGCCTGTACACCGCCTGAAAAAACCGGCCCCATTCACTCCAGTGTGAAAGCCAGCGGGCTTTCACACTGGAGCGGTGCGCTAGCAGGACGGTAAAAAAAGTCCTGCTAGCTGCATCTTTGGAGCGGTGTATTTACCGCTCCTATACCGCTCGTTCCCATTGAAATCAATGGGAAACCGCGGGGATACCGCCCGCAAACCGCCGCTGCAGCGGCGGTTTGCAGAGGTTTTTAACCCTTTTGCGGCCGCTAGCGGGGGTTAAAACCACCCCGCTAGCGGCCGCATACCGCGGGTAAAACGAAGGTAAAGCAGCGCTAAATATAGCGCTGCTTTACCGTCGCCGCCCCGCACCGCCCCAGTGTGTGAAAGGGGTCTTACTGTTGTCTTATTATTTAATTCAAAAAAGTGTATTTTTTTCCAAAAAAAGTGCGCTTGTAAGACCGCTGTGCAAATACAGTGCGACAGAAAGTATTGAGATGACCGCCATTTTATTCTCTAGGGTGTTAGAAAAAAAAAATTATAATGTTTGGGGGTTCAAAGTAATTTTCTAGCAAAAAAAAATGTTAACTTGTAAACAAATCTCAGAAAGAGGCTCGGTCCTTAAACGGATAATAAAAAATAAAAAAAAAACTCAGTGATGATCAAATGCCACCAAAAGAAAGCTCTATTTGTGAGACAAAAAAATTGGCACAGACAGATGACACACAAATACCCAAAAGATAAACTTATCAAGTCAACATCCATACAAGTGCTTTCTATGACAATCCGCAAGAGCCTGTGCTGCTTCTCTACCGGCAGGAATATACAGCAGCACAGTAAAAATTACTTATCTAATTAATCAAATTATTAATAAAATACAGTTACAGCTAAAACATTAACAATTATAAAAAAAAAAAAACAATAATAACGCATAATAGTAATTATATACCTATTATAAGTGTTAAAAAAGGACTATTATATATTTTATGTCAGACAATGGTAACAACACATAAAACAGGGCCAGGCCAAGAGAGAGGGCTGCAACTCTTGAGGCAGTTTTTTTTCCCCCCTTTTGATTGGGGGGGGCTTTCATTACACCATGATGAGTGGACGGAGCAGTGAGCCCTACACACTAACATCAGAAAAACGCGCTTCTAGAAGCTTTTTGCATTGGTGTTAATGAGCTTTTAGCCGCGTTAGCTTTTAGCAGCATTTCTCTGCCTCTATTCAAAATCAAAAAGAGCCGTCTTAAAAAGAGGAGTTCCACCCAAAAGTGTTATTTTTTATTTTTTTCCCCCAGGTACCCTGTACCCACTTCCGGGAGACCGGGCCACGGCGAAGTACATCAGCAGCTCGGCCCCCCTCCTCCTCCCTTCCCTTTTGCCGGGCCAGTAAGAGAGCGCGGCGGGCTTTGCACATGTTTAGTAGGGACCCAGCTGTGAATCCGAAAGGCTACACTGCCAGGTTCCCTTACAAGCAATGGCGGGAGCAGCCGGCGATCAGCTATTGCAAACATCGGCTGTGGTGCCGACATCGCTGGACTCCAGGACAGGTAAGTGTCCTAATGTTAATGACCCGACTTGCAGCATATGCAACTTGTGCTTTGAGGATCTTGTAGGGTAATCCCACGGCCAAAAACCCAATGTGGGGTTCTCCCCCCCACCCCAGATCCGTACCAGGCGATTTGAGTGTGGTGTGGATCTTGAAAGGGAACCCCACGCCAAAATAATTATTATTTATTTTATTTTTTTTAATAATAGACAACAACAGCATAGGCCCCCCCCCCCCCCACCAAAAATTCATGCCGGACCCCTATCCGAACATGAAGCCCAGCATGTCAGGAAGCACCCCAAAGCACTTTGTCCCCATGTTGATGGGGAAAAGGGCCTCTTCCAGACAATCCTGGGCTGTGGTTGTGGGGGTCTGCCGGGGCTTATCGGAATCTGGAAGCCGGGATAAATAAAAAAAAATAAAATATATATATAAAATAATAGAGATAGAGAAAGATTATATATATATATATATATTTATCGGCATATAACACGCACAGGCGTATAACACGCACATTCATTTTAAGAGGGAAGTTTCAGGGGAAAAAATTACATTTTAAATAAGGAACTTTGAAGCAAAATAAGGGTCAGTGCCCATCTGCAGCCTCGCCATTGCCATCAATGCAGCCTCATCAGTCCACATCAATGCAGGCTCACCATTGCCATCAATGCAGCAGCCTCACTATTGCCATCAGTGCAGCCTATTACAAAGGCCGCCAAGTAAACAGGAGATTCTCACTGTATGTAATCTGCCGGCGCTCGTCCCACCCCCTCTCTGTCCCCTCCGGGGCAGCTAAAATTGAAGTAATGGCGTATAACATGCTATTTGCACCCGATTTTCATGGTGAAAAAGTGAGTGTTATACGCCAATAAATACAGTGTATATCTAAAGACACGGTTAAACAACACATCATACTGATGCTGCCAGGCTTGACTGGGGCATCTAAGCATTATTGCCCTCAAGTCACAAAAGGAGTTAAGGAGAAAAAAAAAAAAACATAAAAAGCATTTAGTCAAAATACCTAAAAAGAAAAAAAAAAAACACACAATCAATCAATACATTACCCAACATGCTGTATACTATTACATACGTTGGGCAAATCTATCTGTTGCATATGGTAATGCCTTTAGTGAAGTGGACAAAAAATAAATAAAAAAAATAAAAATCAAGCATCGTAGTAACTCAGAACAGTAAAATTGCCATTTCCAGGTCAACAAATTTAGAAAAATCCAATTTAAAAATAAAAATACATTTATATAAATGTGCCTTCATTTTAAGAGCAAAAGAAAAAAAAAAAAAAAAAAAAAAAAAAAATATAATACAAAAAATATTATATATATATATATATATATATATATATATATATATATATATATTAATAGAACCATATCGATTGTGGCTTTAGCTTCATTTAGAAAATAAAAATTTGAATTTGGTAAAGGAAGATAAATGTACTTTTCTTTAATCTACTTAATATTAGTATTGATATTACACGGGCTATATTACAAATGTCATAAGACTTTTATTTTGCTTTTTTTATTACAGCACTTCCTTTGAATACACATCAAAAAAGGATTTTCAGTGTAGTCTCATCACCTACAATGTACTCTATTTTGCATTTAACACTTTGCATCTTGGATTCAAAGATTTACCAACAACGGAGGACACATTTTTTTTAAAAGCGATTCTGGTGGCACAGAGAAAAAAAAATAAAAAATAAATAAATAAATAAAAATCGCAAAATAAAATCCACATTCAGCACCCGCTGCCCCTGCCGGTGGACCAGCAACTGTGCACATAAGCCCAGAGCGCTGTCACTACCAGCCAAGCTGCGTCAATCACGAGCTTTAATTCCATCACTGGCTCACTCAGACATGTCACATATGTTAAATGCAACATTTTAAACCTCCCCGGGACACAGTAACAAGTTATATTCCTCAACTTTACAGTGCCGCTGACATACTAAGCCTGACATATCACTGAACAAGAAAGTTAGGAATGAAAATCTCATGTGAAATTCTATAGCATGTGCTACAAACGCTGCCAAATCAAATGTCATCCGGCAGAGGATACACTTTTTTCACACTGGCATCCTTATATAATAAGTCAGACGGCTACGGAAAAAAAATCAAAAAAAAAAGATTTGTTTTTTTTTACAAGTTTATTAAAGAAAATCTTTTTAGACCTCAGCTGCTACTGTTCAAGTAATCAAAGACCTATGATTATTGATTAATTGTGAATAGATAAGGTCTTTAGTTCAATAAGCTCCAGGAGGTCATTTCATTTTTTTTGACAACATATTTTTGTTAGGGATGCACCGATACCATTTTTTTTTTTTTATGAGTACAAATACTTTTTTATTTTAGTACTCGCCGATACCAATTAGATACCTACCGCAACCGTTTTGTTTACACTTCAGCTGTCAGCAATGGTACAAAGCATTGAAAAGTCATTTACAAATGAAATAAATTGATTTTGTTTTTTCATTTTGCGCTTTTTTTTTTATGTGAAATGTGTAAATATATGTTAATATATATATATATGTGAAAATATTCACTAACAAAGCAAACAAAAAAAAGTTTTAATTGTTTATCGCTTATAAAAAATAGACATGAACAAAAAATAAAAAAGCAGCGAAATAATTAAAATGGAGTAGAATAGGGAGATAATTAAGGCTGATTAGAGTAAATTAAGGGTTAATAAGGGGTTAAACAGAGGAACATTTGTTTATCCCCACTGACAGCTCAAAGAACCGAGCCTGAAAGTATCGGTTTCAGGTATTGGTGCATTTGCACGAGTAGCGATACTTGTGCAAATGCTCGGTATTGGCACCTATACCAGTATCAGTGCAACCCTAATTTTTATTGGGTTACTAAACCCAGGACCCTGCATTTACTATATCTGGTCTCCCACAGTACAGAGAACATGGAACTGTAATTATTTTAGTAAATATAAACTGCTAAAATACCTTTACTCATCAGCAGTTCGAGCAGTCTTGTGAATTCTATCAGTGTCTGGTTAAAGCTTGTAGGAGGTTTTTATTCTACTCCGATTGTCCAATGAGGCTGCATGACTCCTGACCCTCTGTCTGGACAGTGCTGATTGGCCCTGTGCTCATCACATGCACTCTCCCAAGAAAAAAAATAAGAAAAAACTCTCTAGCCATACACACCAAACGGATGCTCAGTTGTGCCCACAATGCTCTGTACTATCAGGAGATGGTACAGAAAATTTGTCAAGCCCTGGCACGATATGTACGATTTATGTGAATGAATTATGGCGATTAACACTTCTCGGCTTAGAATCAAGTGACACTAAATTATATCCTTATTATTCAAAAAAAAAAAAAAAATGTATAAAAAAATCCATACACATCCACTACCTACTGGCCTGTAATCTATTTTAAATAAAAAAAAAATTCTGCCTCCTTGTAACATCCTCCATGGCCGCCAAAATCTCTGCCCCCCCCCCCCCCCCCCCCTCTTCCCCACACTTTCGTTTGAAACATTAGTTATGGTCATGTGTACTGCTCTATGCCCATTACACATCCCAGGAGTGAGCAAGAGATGGTGCTTATTTTTCTACATACATCGGGACTATGGATGAGCTCAGGCGTGTTTGCATGGGCCACGTGCAGAGCCCGCCAGGAAGTCGGCGCAGCGCTGCGCTAATCAAAGGCAGTGAGACATTGCCCCAATGCGCGGTTGCAGAGATCGGGCAATGTCTCACTGCCTGTGATTAGTGCAGTGCTGCGCCGACTTTCTGGCGGGCTCTGCGCGTGGACCATGCGAACACACCTGAGCTCATCCCTAATCGCAGGGCTCGACAAAACCCGGTCGCCCGTGCGCAATTGCGACTAGATTTGGGGTCCTGGCGCCTGGGGAGACACAGCTGCGGTACCCCGTCAACCTGTGGACACCGACCCCCGCCGTGCGATCGCATCGGGCTGCGCCGGCCAGAAATTTAGGCCGCGGCTTTGCAGTCTTCTGAAATACTTCTGTAATATGGTGCCATCTTGTGGTGGCCGTTGGTATTGCAACACCTCTAACAATGCTAATGCAATATTAACCACTGGGCAGCTTTCGGTGCTCTCACACTTTGAATGACAATTTCTCAGTCATGCAACAATGTACCCAAATGAATTTGTCCTATTTTTCACACAAATAGAGCTTTCTTTTGGTGGTATTTAATCACCACTGGGTTTTTTATTTTTTGCGCTATAAATCAAAAAATACTGAAAACTCGGTAAAAAAAATAAATAAAAATTCTTTGTTTCTATTAAAATTTATTGTCAGGTTCATACCCCAGAAGTCCACTGATACAAATCTCCGCAGGCTGCTTGCGCACCTACAGATCGACCATGCTAATCCCGGAGCCAGGGTGATTGTTTCCTTAGATATGGCTAAAGCCTTTGATTCGGTGGACTGGTGTTACATGTCCACTGTATTACGGCATATGGGGTTTGGAGAGGTGTTCCTTACATGGATATCCCTCCTATACAGCTCACCCAAGGCAGCAATTAAGATAGGTACTCAAGTTTCCGCACAGTTTTCGGTGGGGAGGGGAACGCGGCAAGGCTGCCCCCTCTCCCCATCTTTATTTGCCTTGGCCATAGAGCCTATAGCCATTGCTCTGAGAGCATCCACAGAGGTTAAAGCCCTTCAGGTAGGCGACATTCGAGAATGCACGGCCCTATATGCTGATGATATGCTCCTCTTTTTAGAAGACCCGGGTTCATCGTTGGAGGCAGTATTTGAGATCTTAAGCACATTCGCAAATTTCTCAGGCTTGCGGGTGAATTGGGAAAAGTCCAATATCATGGCCATTGATGATGGGGCTCAGGCACGGGCATCACCCTTGGTGCCCATTGCCTGGGTTACCGAAATAAAATATTTGGGTATACGTATATCCCCCCAAGTCAAGGACTACTTGACGCTTAATCTAATGCCACTTATCACGAAGGTTAAAATACAATTAGAGGCTTGGAAGCATCTTCCACTCTCCTTAATTGGTAGGGTGAATCTACTTAAAATGAAGATACTGCCAGTGTTCCTCTATTTTTTGCGCAATACTCCCGTGTGGGTCCCCTGCTCCTTCTTTCGGCGCGTAAACAGCCTCTTTAGCTCGTTTCTATGGAGCTCTGGACACCCCAGAGTGAGTCTCCGTACATTACAGGAACCCTATGGACAGGGAGGGCTGGCCCTTCCTGACTTGTTTAAGTATTTTATTGCAGGACAGATGGTATTTGCCAGACGGTGGTTAACAAGGGATGACGGGGATGCAGCGACAGTATTGGAGGCTGCTCTAGTGGGATCCTATGAGAGTCTTTACTATTTAGTGTTTAGAGGGCCACAGGCAGCGGCGCCTTTGACTGGCTCCATGCGTGTTACTATTCGCGCGTGGAACAGGGCAAAGGTACTAATGCACACAGACACGGAGGCCTGGTCACCGGACACACCATTGTGGCTCAATCCCAGGTTATCCCATTTTAACGATATCCCAGATCCGGTAATATGGGCCAGAGTTGGCATCAAACAATTAAAGAACATAGTAGGGGGGGGGAAGCTGCTTTCCTTTAATCAATTGAAAGATAAACATGATCTCCCAAACTGGTACTTCTTCCGTTATCTGCAGCTGAGGCATGCTTTTTCTGCACAGTTTGGCACAGGAGCAGTGTTACTGCAATCCTCACCTTTGGAACAGTTGCTCTGTGATGAGTCTGTGTGGAAGACGCTATCGGAAACCTATAAGGAGCTATTTGCAGACAGGCCTCCGGCACTCAGTAAATGTAGGGAGAAATGGAGCTCACTTGTTCCCAATTTCCAAGGAGATGACTGGGACGATATCTGGGACCACCCTTTTCAGGTCCTAGTGTCGGCCCGTGACAGGTACATTCAATTTAAGATACTTCACAGGGTATATTATACCCCAGCAAGACTAGCCAGCATCTATGGTTTGAATGGCGCCACCTGCTGGCGTTGTAACGCGACAGGGGCGGACTTCGATCATGTATTCTGGCAGTGTCCGTCCATACAGGTATTCTGGACAGGGGTCACAAAGACCATCCAGGAACTGATCCTGCTACCTGTCCCCATGACGATATCAGTATGTATGTTGGGCCTGGTGGAGGAAGTGGCACCACTTAGGGCACAAAGAACCATGATCTCTCTCACCTTATTTTATGCACGCAAAGCCATCCTTTTATGCTGGAAAAAACCTGAGGCCCCATCCTTGGCCTTCTGGAAAGGCATAGTGAATAGAGCACTACCCTTATATAAAGCCACCTACTTAAGTAGGGGGTGCCCCAAAAAATTTGAGAAGGTATGGCAGTGCTGGCTCTCTTCGGATGGTACTGTCTGAGTTACTGCATGAGTAATGGGTTAAATATTACACGAAAGAAACATGCACTGCTTGAAATGACGAGACAGGCGGTATAGCTACTAGATGATTGTGTTTTATTGTTTTACCTGAGCATGTACTGTAATATGATTTGAGTAGCCCGGAGGGCACGTGATTGTGTTTACATTGCTGTTATAATTGGGACATTGCACAACGGGGAGGGGGGAGGGGGGAATTTATGTGGGTTTCTGTTATGGTTGTTTATTGCTGTTTAAAAAACTGTGAATAAAAAGAATTTTCCAAAAAAAAAATTTATTGTCAGAGTATTGGCGAGTATTGGCAGAGTATTGCGGTGTATTGCACAGTGCTGGCAGTGTAGCGGTCACTGACCAGCGCTGTGGGCACTACACATCCAGCCCACAGCACTGGTTCCATCTCTCCCCCTCTCCGCTTCTCCCCTCTCACTGTACCGATCGATACAGAGAGGGGAGGGAGGAACCGGCATCATGACGTGACGCCGGTTTGTGTACATGTGATCGCACCGTCGTTTGACAGAGCGATCACGTGGTAAACGGCCGCTATCGGCGGCCGTTTCCCGCGATGCGCCGGGTCCTCGGGACCTGGCGGTCACAGATGTTCCCGAATGGAGCAAGGTTCTGGGAGGACGTCCTACGGTGCCCAGTGCCACCCGTCAGTCGTCAAAAAAAAACCTGGCTCCTAACTTTTTTAGCTGGCTCCTAGATTCCAAGCAAATTTGTCAAGCCCTGCCTAATCGGGACCATGACGAACGAACATAGCCGCCCTCTAACAGTAACTCAGATCACAGCAGCAAAAAAAAAAAGGAATTTGGAGATGGCTGATCGCTATAGAAGGGACATTTTGCAGCTAAGAACCCATACTTGAAGATTTTATTTTATTTTTTTAGTCTCTTTTAGTAATTATACAGCTTGCAATATCTCCACCAGCTACTCAAATGCTAAATGGCAATTGAAATGGCTCTGTATGGAGTTTCAGTTAAACAGAGACAGACAAAAAGCGAGCATCCACTGTTGGGATTTCTTCTGAGAACACCCAGTATATTCCATAAACACAGTTATGTAGTAGTGCCTCAAAAATGTGTCGTAAAATAAAGATTTAGTGGTTGTAAAGCCTTAAGGTTTTTTTAATTTTAACCACTTCACACCTGGAAGGTTTTACCCCCCTTAAAGAGGTTGTAAACCCTCATTAAAATTAAAAAATAAGACAACCCACCTTCTCCCAGTATCGTCAGCACCTATTTGCTAAGCCTTCATCAAGACGACTTGGAGAACAGAAGTAGGAGGAATAACCTCAAATTAAGGGGCATGCCAGAGGCTACATCTCCCCATGACCTACGGGTAAAAGTAACCGCGATTCTTAATCATGTCCTGGACAGGGAACCAAATGAGGAATAGGAACTCGATAGTGTTCATAGAATCCAGAAATTATACGTAGAGTATGGGAGCAGGGGTCCAGTAGACTGCGATGGAGCAACGGTCCAAATTCTTCCTGATCTTTCCAAGCATACCCTGCAACTTGGCAGGAATCTAAAACCCCTCTTGGAGAAAATATGCAAGGCTGAAGCCACCTGGGGGTTCCCATTTCATCTGTTTGTTCAGAAAGGGGGACGTTCCATGACGCTTCGTACCCCTCCTCAGCTACCAGACCTGTGTGCCCTGTTGGAGATTCCCCCCATTCCTGTTATTGATTGGACTGCCTTGGACATGTCCCCGGTGCCCCCTCCGAGGCCACGAGGTCCAGCGGAACATCATCACGGCAAATTACCCGGCTCGGATCCCCGGGGAAGGGAACAGTGAAAGCTCTACTTATGGAGGTCCTGCTTGAGCTCGCTGGCCTCTACTCTTCCACATTTTATCTTATTCCAAGTCTCCTTCTAGTGACCGAGTACTGATGTCTAGTGAAGATCGCTACCTCTGCAGCCATTCTGGCTCAATGATCTGAGATCCTAACGATTCTTTAGACTTTGCAAGAATTTGAGCATTTTCACTACTTTATGTTGCTTTTATGTTGTTGAATCATATCTAAATGTTATTTTTCCAATTCAGCTGGGAGTCCTCATATAGGCCGCATAATTTGTACATGTTTTGTTTTTTTCTTTCTGTTGTGTTTTTTTTTTGTTTTCTTGGTTATTACAAAGGCCGTTATAAAAGGGCTCAAATACCTTCTATACAAATGAAAACTCAGAGCTTGATCGCCTTCTCCATTTGCGCCCATGTAACTCTAAGTGCTTTTATCACCTCAGTGGAAAGAAAAAAGATAAACATGTAAATAAAACAAAATTTTCTCCAGCTGGAGAAGTTAATGGGGATGTCCTATGTTTGTTGATATGGTTCCTAGCATATATGTACGAATGGCTATGATTGGTTGCCTTGCGGCTGTAAGGCAGCTGCTTATTCCAGCTTGTGGGGCTTCACAAGTATAGTTTCGAAGCTTTCTCACCACGATATCCACTGGGCCTGTTAACTTGATCTTGGTGGGCTACCTCGCCAATGTCTGCTCCTTCAAGTCTAGGGTGGTGGTGGGAACAGAATGCGATATATATGGTTGATTTCAGTGCGAATTGGTGCGTCTCCCACTCACTGGGTGCGTACTACTTCCCCCACATAGGTTATGCCTCCTCCGGTGCTCCCCTTATTGGTCATTATCATTAGGGCACCACCAGGGGTGGGTAAGCTCGTTTGGAGCCAAGTTTAGATTCTGCTACTTGGAATTTAATTTTAGCTTTCCAGTGTCTGCTTTTGTCTTTTTGTTCGCTTTGTGTCAACTCTTATTTTCTCTATTCCCTTACCCACTTCACACCACTCCCCCCCCTTTTTTTTTCTCTCCCTTTCCCCTCCCCTTTTTTCTCCTCTTGGTCACACTCAGTCCCCCTTTTTGATGCATGACAGAATGACCTCTCACAGCTTTATTTCCCTGAACACTAAGGGGATGAATGTTCCCGAGAAGAGAGCTACATTACTACGTGAATTATGGCATCTTTATTCAGGAGACCCACTTTCAGACAGAGAAGTCCCCTAGATTCTCAAATTTTAAAGTTCCCCCTGACCTACCACAGCACTACCCCAAATTCTAAATCAAAAGGGTCAAGTATCCTGTTTTCCAGTGCGGTGGCCTGAACTTTGGTCGGACAGAAAATTGGCCCTGAGGGACGATATTAAAATGTTGAAGGGAGACTTAGATGGGCACAGAGCTACCCTGGCTTCGGTCTACTTGCCTAACCATGGCCAACTGACCTATCTGGAAGACATACTGAATATCCTCCAGACTTTCATGGAAGGGGCTGTGATCCTAGGGGGGAGATCTCAATATTGCCCTCGACCCTCTGCTATATACATCCAGGTCCGTCTCTCATCTTTCCTACCCCTACCTCCGAGTCAAAAAGGCTCTCGTCTCTCAGATTGGTTGATGCATGGCGGATTCCTGGCTTCCATGTGGTTTACTAAAATTAAATTAAATTTACTCCATGGAAAATATCATGGCCTCGCTTCAGTGTAAAGAGGAAAAATTCAAACGTACGTGGTTCTACTGGACTGGTTCTTCTCGACTCCGTTTACTTGCTCAAGCGAATATGCCTTTGAGTTGAGTTACAGAGGAGGTCTAGGGCTAGAATTATTGCTCTCACTTTTTTTTTTTTTTTTTTACACGGTTATAGTTACATAAAAAAAAAAAAAAAAATGGTGTCAATTGTATTCCTATTACAAGGAATGTAAACATACCTTGTAATAGAAAAAAAAAAAAAAAAGGACCATAGGAGTAGGGCTGCAACTAACGATTATTTTCATAATCGATTAGTTGGCCGATTATTGTTTCGAATAATCGGTTAACCTTAAAAAAAGTGTGGTGTATAATTTAGTTAAGATGTAAAGTTTTTTTTTAAAAAAAAAGGCAATTTATTCTTAAATATCTATATGCAGTGGTAAATATAAATAACCAACTATATGGTTAGGGAGCAAAAAATGTTTTGGCCAATTAGTTGTTGGGCAGATTAAAAAACACAAATTGCTGCAAAAACGCCTTACATGCTTTTCTGCAGCTTCTCCATTGAAGTATATTGAACCAAAAATGCACATTTTTGCGTTAAAAAAAAAAAAATCCCTGACTCTTTCCAATCAGCAGCGGCTGAAAAAAGCATAGATGTGAACGTGTCCCATAGTAAACCATGTAAATGAACTGTAGTGCGTTTCTGCAAAAAGCACCAAAAAAAAAAACATTGATGTGAACCAGGCCTGAGACGTTTAGTAACATAATGGCGGTTACAAAAACTAAAATTAGCCCTTTATAGTACAAAAAAAAAAAAAAGTAGATAATCACTACTGTAGGGGTTCATTTTTTTTTACTGTAGAACTGTGAAAGTAAATATTTACAGTAGCAATTATTTGCTATTTTTGTACTATAAAGCAGTGGTCATCAACCCTGTCCTCAGGGCCCACTAACAGGCCAGGTTTTTATGTATTACCTTGGGGAGATGCAGACTAGAATACTGCAATCACTGAGCAGCAAATTGTATCACCTGTGATGTATTTCAGTTATCTTGCAAACCTGGCCTGTTAGTGGGCCCTGAGGACAGGGTTGATGACCACTGCTATAAAGGGCTCATTTTAGTTTTTTTAACCCATTATGTTACTGGCCGATTAATCGATTATGAAAATAGTAATCGATTAATTTCATAATCGATTAGTTGACGATTAATCGATTAGTTGTTTCAGCCCTACATAGGAGTGCGGTTCGTTCTGCAGCCGAAGACCGCTGACATCACAGGCTCGGGAAAAATAGTAACCATATGGTCGGGATCCTCCCAAATGCCTGGACTGGCACCCGGCTCAGCCTCTCAGCGAGCCGGGCAGGAAAACACTGGAGAGAGAGGCACTAGTAGGGGAGGGCCTAAAAATCCTCCCAGCATCAGGTGAAAACTGATTACTAGAATCTGCTGGGAGACACCTGCTGGTGGACACTAGAATTACAACCCAGGGAACCACAGTGCCACCAGCAGATGAGCCATATCCTGACATTTCCCATCTATTTTATAATGCTAGCAGCATAGGTATTACAAATAGTTCATGTGGATTGAGAGAGCTTAGTTCCACTTTAATCCTTATAATGTCCAGGCTTCTGTATTTAATGTATTTAATTCACAATCTGCTGTAGTGCCCCCCCCCCCCCCCCCCCCATTCTTACAGAGAAACTATAATAGTTCCTTATAAGAATGGTGGGCACCACAGTAATTTGTGAATTCAATAGAGAAGCCCAGGCATTGGAAGGCTTAACTGTGTTCTGACTATATAATAATAGAAATGACACTTGATATTAAAACTAGAATATAATCAACAGTAATCACTATGGTTATAAAAAAGGGCAAAAAAATACCAGTAAAAGAAAAAAAAAAAAAAAATGCAGAATTTCAATTAAAGAACAAATCCCAAGTAATGATTTATTTGCAGTAAAATATCTGCGTCTAGAATATGAACCGTGTTGTCGCTTACGTGGAATCTCATCAAACTCGGTAATACTGAGGTCATGTCTGAGGTGAGCAGTCTGAGAAAAACAACTCCTCAGTATAAGCGAATACTGCAAACTAATGAGTCAATACTATTAACACCTGCACATTAAATGTATTTCAGCTGGCAGCCTTCCCAGAAAGAGCCTGAAATGTAATATAGTGAGCAGGAAAAAAAATAAAAAAATACATTCTGAAGTCTAATTAGAAAGCTTTCTTTTGTGTGAGTCTTGGGCTAAAATGTTTGCCACTGCAACCAAACCTAATGCTTTGAGCCGACTTGGCACCCACTTGAAAGGTGATGGGTCCTGACACCAGAAACACTCCAATATGCCAAGAGACGTGAGGATGAGGAGAGAGCAGGAAGACCTACAAAGGGTCACGGAGAAAGCAGAAAGGATCTGGGCTCCATTTCAGCGTCTGCATTAGTCGGGTCATTGTGACCCTCGCTTCTCACCTGTCAATGTGCTTCTCTGGTCCCCTTAAAGCAGGGCTTGACAAATTTGCTTGGAATCTAGGAGCCAGCTAAAAAAGTTAGGAGCCAGGTTTTTTTTTTTTTTTTTTTTTAACGACAACGACTGACAGGTGGCACTGGGCACCGTAGGACGTCCTCTCAGAACCTTGCTCCTGCGCGCCCCCTGGGGCGAGCACTCGGGAACATCCGTGACCGCCAGGTCCCGAGGACCCGGTGCATCGCGGTAAACGGACGCCGATAGCGGCCGTTTACCACGTGATCGCTCTGTCAAATGACGGTGCGATTACATGTACACAAACCGGCGTCACGTCATGACGCCGGCTCCTCCCTCCCCTCTCTGTATCGATCGGTACAGTGAGAGGGGAGAAGATGAGAGGGGGAGAGATGGGACCAGCGCTGTGGGCTGGATGTGTAGTGCCCACAGCGCTGGTCAGTGACAGCTACACTGCCAGCACTGTGCAATACTCTGCCAATACATTTTAATAGAAACAAAGAATTTTTTTTTTTTTACCGAATTTTCAGTATTTTTTGATTTATAGTGCAAAAAATAAAAAACCCAGCGGTGATTAAATACCACCAAAAGAAAGCTCTATTTGTGTGAAATAAAGGACAAAAAATTCATTTGGGTACAGTGTTGCATGACTGAGAAATTGTCATTCAAAGTGTGAGAGCACTGAAAGCTGAAAAGTGCCCAGTGGTTAACATTGCATTAGCATTGTTAGAGGTGTTGCAATACCAACGGCCACCACAAGATGGCGCCATAGAAGGATTTCAGAAGGCCGCAAAGCCGCGGCCTAAATTTCTGGCCGGCGCGGCCCGATGCAATCGCGCAGCGGTGGTCGGTGTCCACAGGTTGACACGGTACCGCAGCTGTGTCGCCCCAGGCGCCAGGACCCCAATTCTAGGCGCAATTGCGCCCGGGCGACCGGGGTTTGTCGAGGCCTGCCTTAAAGTGAAACTAAAACATATATAGTCGTACCACCCTCACCATGCCCTTAATGGAAAAAGACTGGGTGAATATGTGTGGCCAGCTAACCACTTCAGCCCCAGAAGATTTTACCCCCTTCCAGACCAGAGCACTTTTTGCGATTCGGTACTGCGCTTTAACGTACAATTGCGCGGTCGTGCGATGTTGCACCCAAACAAAATTGACGTCCTTTTTTTCCCACAAATAG